>JALLOV010000079.1:0-14689 GCA_036939655.1 Thalassiosira allenii | reverse complement strand
CAAAAGCAAACGACCGGGAGGAACTGCGGATACTCGAACAACTGCTTTTCGAACTCTGTGCGAGTACATGACGCTTATATTGGAGGAGGCGCGACGATTGTGGGTAAGTTATCACCTGAAGCAAACGTGATGCGTGTCCTGGAAGCTCCAATGCTCAGTTGCATCTTCTCTCTCTCTCTCTAGGGAAACTTGGTCCTATCGTAGTATTTATTCGTACGTAACGTAGAGTTATTGGTCACATTTTTCCCTGCCGACCGACCGCATCACACCCGATGGCTTGTCTCGCCTAGGGTAGTATGAGTGCCAAGGAGATGCATGAGATTCTAGTCTTCTCCAGAACTATCCACATACTCCACAAAAAATCTCGAGATCATATGGTAGCACAGAATATTTGACTTATCTAAAAAATGGCGCTTCGTGTTCCGAGTGCCATGTGACGGCGAGCACATTTGACCGTGCGATGAGGATACTAAACTCACATAGCTCTTGCACGAAGTACAGCTGCATGGGAAAAAATCGTCGTATAACCTTCTTCCGAAATATTTCATTCCAACTATTTTGAACCTCCCAAAACACCCTACCACAGAATTGGGAAGAAGCTAAGCGAGATACTGCCAAACAATCTCTCATTTGCCGAGACGATACTCGCGGGATCTTCCTCTTTTGCCTTCCCCTCCCCGCCTAGAAAAGACGTGTCTGAGTCTGACACGGAGGAGTCCGAATCGAATATAGCAAATTTATCCTCCTCGCTCTTTTCGATCGCTGCCAACTCTTCGCTGATGGCATCAAAAATATCCTTGTGATCTTGCTGATGTTTCTTCTTACAGGGTCTGAAGAGAGCACACTCCTGAGGAACGGGGATTATGAGTGAGTCCATAGAAGCTCCATCGGAAGAGAGATTGGATTCTTTCCGCCTGAGCTGCTCTCTGTAGAATTGAAGGATCGAAGTGTACATATCACCAACTGAAACTTTGCACACACCCAACGGTTTCGATCGCGTTGTCGACGACTTGGTGCCACGGTAATTCCTGGGAAAAGACGGGGCAGACTGATGAACCAAAGCTACAAATAGTAGTACCTACAAACGGAGATTGGGAACTTACCAGAAATTGATTGCAACTGTTGACGAATGAAGGCTAAGTAAGTATGGTCGGAGTTTGTTCAAACTACAATGAAAATGAAGAGTCTTACCGGAGTCTCCAAGTTGTAGGTCCGTCGAACGCAGAATGAGGGTCTCCTCGAATGTAACGGCGTAATGACTAAGCACGAGGTTTCCAGGCATATCTGATAAAAGTTTCGGCCGGATAGGTGCAGTGGGGTAATGATAATTATCCTTCTCGTGGTTAATGGTGACCAGTTTGCGAGGTGGATTCTTCCTCCTTTCCTCCGCAGCTAGGTAGAGTGGGGAAAGACAAAGTCTGTTAGAGCAATTACATGAGAGAACATGTAGCTGACGATACAAAACCAACCTCTGATTCTCTTGTACTCTTTCGATGTCACATTGTCAACTTCACTGCTATCTACTGGTGCTTCCTTTTGCACTAGTCGCTTCCTTATCTTCTGGTAGCGGACTGTATGGATGCGTATCCCTATTGCTTTAATGTAAGATAGTCCATTGTCACTCATAGGCCGACCCCAAGGCACAATTCTATTACAGAGAAGAAAACAATGGTGGGCGACAAGTAACTGCAAAAAAGAGGTAGCATACAATGAACACTCTCACCTGGCAGGTCGGCATCTGGCCTCAATAACGCCAAGTTGAAGCATTTTCGTCGTCGCCCCCATTCCATCGGCAATCTTCGCAGTGAACCCCAGCGCTCCCACAAACGGTGCCGCAACCAATCCTGGAACGTGTGCAGGCAACAGACAAAATTGTGAGGGCGTGACATGGTGCTCAAATCAATCGGTTTGGGTTCAGAGCGTTTCTTTCACCTGTGACTCCACTTGCAACTCCCTTGGCAACCCCTGTGGCCCCTTCCATTTTCGCGCCCCTATAGGGGTTGCCTACCAGACCAGCAATGCCCGCTGTGACAGTTTTGCCCATAAATTTGGTTCCTTCTACGACACCATCTATTGCGTTATCCGGGTGCTTCCCGTCGGAAGCAGCAGACTTTGGTTTAAGGTGGTTCGATGTCATGTCATTTGTCGTCATGGCATCTATGGTATCCGCCACGCCTCCCGTGATTTTCCCAAAAGCAAAGAAAGTCCCGCCAACAACATTTTGGACGAGAGACGCTACCCCGTGACCCACCCCATCTTTGCCACCAGCCGCTATTTCGGCCCTTGTTTTTCCAAAGAGATCAGAAACGCCTGTCTTGTATTGATGCAAAAGGTGACTCGGATCTCCAAACAATTGCATTGAAAAGACAACTTTGTAAGCTTGTCTTATGGTTTGATGAAAATATGGCTTTGCAATTTCTTCGAGGAGTTCAATAACATCACCTGAGCGGATATCGGGAGCGTAAGCAGAAGTTTAGACTCTATTACATGAACAAACTCGCACTATCATCTGATTTACACTTACAGTATCGATCTGAAACACCTACATGAGAATACCTAAATGTAGGAGACTTTGAAAACCGATAGATCAACAACAAGAAGAGAAAGGGAGAGTGCCGGGTTTAAGAGAGAAAGATGACACAGCAACTCACCACATGTGCAAAATTAGCTCCAACATTTATGACCCAGCTGAGAAGCCCAGCAACAGCCGCTGCATTTTGGGAGGGTTAATTGATATTGAGGTCAGAGAAGCACAGATGGCAAATCGAAATGTGAATAATAATGATTGAGAAATACCTGAATTTGTGGTTTGCGCAATTGAATGTAACGACAAACTTGAATCTCCCCCTTCGTCGTGATCTGGATCATCAGACTTTATGTTCAGCTCTATGTCAAACTCAACAGGAGCAATGTAGAGCTCTTCAATGTATGTGTTCAATAAGTTGAGCTGTCCACGAGTGATATAACTCAGTTGATCATTTGCATGGCTCGTTGCAGTGACATTTTGAACCACGTCATCTTGATACTTGAAGATCGAATCAACGACCATGCCAACAACTCGAAGAATGTATTCAACGTCAATGTTCAACTTGAGCGGGCGCAGAAAGACAATTAGCTGTGGTATCCCTGCCAACAGCCAAACCCAAAACCCCACGAGCAGAGAGGAGAGGATGAGCGAGCATGAGCATGATGAGCAAATCAAACAAGAAGATAAAATTAAGCTATCCATCGCCTCACAAGTCATATTGTTCTGTGGTATGTATTCGCACTCCATTTCGAATACCGGCACTGGCACTTCCTCATTTTGTTTCCAATAACATTCCTTTTTGTCAACGGTCTTGGGAACAATCAGGTCACTTGAGATGTTGCCTATTGGATCTCGCCTGTCAACGCCGAGAGGGATCGGCTGGATGATTATTGGGTACCTTGAGTTCGAGAGGCAACAAGTGAGGAGATTAATAATTGGGCAGATGCCAAGTAGTGTAGTGACACGTTGAATTGCATACCTTGCATTTGGGAGCATGGCATCTAATTGAAAGTGCCTCAGCCGTGTGGTGACTTTGAAGGATCCAGTAGGCTTAATCAGTTGTATGTCGCGGACAACAAGACCCAAAACTTCCCTGGGGAAATCGTCGATGATGTAACATCCAAATCCTTCGACTAGCACTTCACAAAGGGCCTCCTTGAACCCCCCGCCTTTCTTCAGTATGCCTGCATGAACCTGGTCTCCAAGCCATCGTGAATCATTGAACGATAAAATCTTTGTCCCGCCAACAATTCGTATGTGAGGGTAGAGCTTCGAGGACATGCCATGCCCACTTTCACTCTCTCTTGCTGATGGACATTTCAAATAATTATCTTCTTGCATTCCCACTTTTTTCATGTCGTAGCTCTTTGAATGAACAGTATAGAGGGCCTTCCGTCGAGTTGACCGATAGCGTGAGGTCTTATTGAGTGCTCGAGAATCTGGCCCTGCACCATTTTTCAGGGCATGAATCAGGGGGTCGCCTGCAAGATCATCCTCGATGGCCTCAATCAAGGGCATAGCCTCGATATCACTATCCACAGTATCTACCGTTTCATCATCGGCCCCGTTCTGCCTGTTCTGTTTTGCCAAGGAATTCTCTTCTCTGTTTCGTTCTTGCTTCAGTGCTTCTTCGAGCTGATAATTCTTGGTCTTTGCCATTGGGATCACCACTGCCCGCAGGTATTTATTGCCAAGCGGGGAGTCCCAGGTGTAGGCACAGCTGTGCATTGGGGGGAGCTCAAAGACGACAGCTTGAGTATCATCTTGAACAAATCTAAGATAATGGTCGTTGCTTCTATTCTCAATTCGAAAGGGGGGGATAGATGCGTGAGAGATGGAAGTGAGAATGGAACCCCCATCCGAAGTGTGCACCTTCGCTTCAAGAATGCCACACATTGTGTCAAGGCACCCGTCGTGTTCGCCAAAGTAGTGGGTCTCGTCAATGAGGTCCACAGGGATGAGATGCCACTTGGATTTCATTAATAAAAATGGCTCTATCATTAGCCAAGCAAGTAAGGTAGGACAATCTCAAAATCACTTGGTCTGAGCTATCCTCACCTTGCACTTGAAACTTGCTCCAAACCGTGATGCATTGACACAAAATGCCTGGAAGAGTAAAAGAAGAGTAAGTGTTATTCAATTGCCTTGGAACCAGTCAGAATTCTTTTGATTCGATACTCACTACCCATCGATAAGGCTTTTCAATTCCGCCGTGTATATTTTGGAAGTTGAAGAGAACCAAAGACTCGCCGGGGGCTACATCTTGCTTCCTTCTCCTATCCTGTTCCTTCGAGTGTTGTCTCAAGTTCCATGAGGTTTTTATGGCTTCATTGAGACCGCCAAACAAAGGAACAACTGATATGGAGATGTGCAGCATATTCTTGACAATGAAACGAGGGCTGAAACTGATCACGTTGCTTCGATGAAACGCCCCAGCGAGAGAGTCGATAGACACATTGAACACAAAGCTTTTGCAATAAACCTCCCCCGATGTGCCGGCTGCGTCGAGGTTTATCTCATCGCTCCAGTCAACCAGGCTACGCCCTTGCTTCTCAATTGCATTCTTTTGTAGCATCAGTGACCCATTCGTCTCACCATTCCACCAATGTCCTGCTACTGCTTTCTTGGGGCATTCCAGTGGAATCACTTGAATTGAACGTGATGCATCTTTGTATTTTTCATTAGTACTGCAGTATATTATGGCGTGAGAAGAAAAATTAGATGAATGGTGCAGAACATGGTTGGAACTGAAATCACTCACTGCTTGGATCTACTGCCATGGATCATGACTGGTAAGCCGCCTTGTCCGCTATCAAGATAGCGCTTTGACTGGCCAAACACTTTGTATTCAAGCTTTCCAAAAGATATGGTATGATTGTGTGTTAGGGCGAGAAGATTATTGTAGCAAAAATAATATACAGTCAAAGGAGTAGCTCAGCTCAGCTCAGCTCAGCTCACCTTTGAACCAGTCTTATTCATAATCTGTATTGGAGAATGGGAGAATCTCAAAAGTTAGCTAAAAATATGAATTGGTGAGCGTGGGGAACGTAATGATGTAAACACATACCCAGTACGGACTAAAGATGGTGCAGACAGGCACTCTGGTACCACCTTGAAGCGAGCAGTCTACAATGCAGTCGCAGTTGTCGCCTAGATCCAGAACGAGCTGGGGTAGCTATATGGAATACACAACATATCAAAAGGAATAAGCTGAATAAATCACATCACTGACATCCCAACATGAATGAGCTGAACACTACACTTACCCTCGACAATCCCTTTTGGTTAACGCCGGTGCGCATCCTGGACAAATCCACTCGCAATGGATTGGACCACAGGAATCCAACCTCCTCGAATGATGAATCAACCTGTTGAGAAACTTGAATAAAAAGAGGCTCCCGCAGACTAATTCCACTCAAACGAAGTGTTTGACCAATCGCGACTTCGTCTTGAGAAAAGTGATCAGAGCTCCCAGACCCAGATGACATGTGAATGTCATCTAGAGCCCTCCCCCCTCTTATACTTGGGGTTACGAACGACAGATCTTCATCACTGTTTTCGTTTGCGCCGTCTTCTGACGCAGCTGGCAACAGTGGTTCATCCCACAAATCATTTTCATCTTCGTCTTTCGATGAGACTTGCCAGGTGCGGACCGTAATGGGGAATGTTAGAGAGTTTGATAGTAGGAAGAATGGAACCACCTGGCGTTGGCAGGAGGCAAAAGCGTGTTTGGAAACAATTGTGAAGTGATATTATCTTGACAAGATACAAGACTTCAGATACGCACCTGGATTGTCGTGCCCCATGCAGTTCTACGTAATATGCTTCTTTTGGTATCGCTAGCAACGGGTGTATTCTTGTGCTTCTCCGGCAAATGAACGTTTAGGCGTTCCTTCTTCACCATGATCCCACTGAGTGCACGGACAATGTTAGAAATGATGGCAATTATTTGATAAGTGGAATATATTACATGCTCTACGCACCACAGTGTGTGACACCTGGTAACCTCTCGAATGTGCGTTGGGTTGAAGAGAAATTCCTATTCGTAAAGTGAGTGGCGGATGGTGTTGGTTAACCAAGTGAAGATTTGGACAAAATGCAGTCTTCGCTTACAACGCACCTTGGTGAGGAGGATGGGATCCCTCCATTCATTATTCTCGCGTTCATTGATAGGTTGGATTAGGATGGCATGGAAATGAGATGAGTCGAGCACATCAAGTGGCAGAGGCGCCGTTTCTCCATCCGTAATGTCAGTTTTCTCATAAACAATAGGGGCTGGTATGTCGTAGGGGTAAGTGAACTGAGCAATAGCAAAAAATACAGGTCAACAGGAGTAGCTCACCTCCCTCGACAACCCTTCTCAGTGCAGTCATCAGGTTTTTCTTCGAGAGGTCAATCTTGTACCTGTGGCTCCCTTTCTTTCGAAAGTTACCTGGACTCTTTCCGAGTCGAACAATCCTCATCCTGATTGGAATTTCGGTGCTAATGGTAACAGATGTACGTACATCCACGGTGATTGAGTCTAAACTATCCGATTTCGGAACCACTGTCAAGTAGGGACTGAAACCAGAAGCGCAGTGTCGTCTTCGACTTTTCCTCAGAGAGCCTTTCTTGCGATGCTTGAGAGGAAACATAAGTGTTTGGTACGGGGAAACAGATATGTCGTCGATCATTTTGTATCCAGGAGTAACTATCGCCAACCTTCCACTCAATGGGATGGCACATGAATTGTCATTCTCAATGCTCTGGAAGGTACCGAGAAGTTGTTGATAGTCGACTTCTGACAAGACAGAGTTTTGCAAGCGATGCCCTTCTAGCTTATCTTCAGTGGTGGCTTTGAGGTTCCTCCCCACTGAGTTTTTGAGCTGGATTGTTATTCATTAGATCCAATCACTCCATTAGAGTGGTTTCAACACAGAACTGAATGTTTCCAATGTTCTTGGCTCACCTGAATTTCTTGACTTCCTGAAAAATAACACCTCGCTGTGTATATTCGGAAGGCTGACACAAGGCTGTCAAATGATATTGTTCCATCTTCCTCCGTGTCCATTAAATCACAAAAGCTGCCGATGAAGTGGTTCCTTTCAGTGCTAGTGAGCCCTACAACCTCATCTCTCCAATGCCTATCTACAGTGGAGCGAAGTACTGCCAATGTGTCTTGGTGGCTCAAGAAGCCAGATTTGGTTTGGTCTCTTTCATTCCAGAAGTTGCGAATGTAGTTGACATCTCTATTGAAGATTGTTCGTCTGAATGTTTCGGGATCAGATTGAGATACGACTTTGGTCAGAACAGAAGCTGTCTCAAAGAATGATCGCGATGTGTTCAGATTGAGGAAGCGTGGGCAGTTCAAATGCATGGAGAAGGATGATGCTTTGCAGAGAATGAGTAAAATCACATGTCAGTTTGGATGAGAGCTGAGCAGGACAAAACAAGTATTGAACATCTGATAATGGCTCTCGTACATTCCACTTCGGAGTCATCTTCTGAAAAGACTTTGTATGATAGACTCCCATAGCTTGGAAAATCCTCAATGAAGCACTCAAGGTGATTGTGCTTGGTGTTCAGATACATAGCACTCATGTTAGATTGAAAGTGGACTCGATTACCAGTTTGGTCACCCCATTTGACATCATCCTCTTTGGTAGTGGTTTCCTTTTCGGCGATGAACCATCCAGTTTGTGCGGATATCTGAGCGTTGAGATCAGCTCTCGCCTGAGAAAATCTCGCCTCGAATAGAGGGAAGGTAAATGTGTGAGAGCTCCCAAAACGTATCACCACGCCTCCGACAAATGCGACAAGATGTACGTCATACTGGAGGTCACATTTGTTGCCCTTAGGATTCACTCCCTTCGTTACTTCGGTGTCAATGTGCTTCAGCAGGAGATCTATGACACACTCACGAATCCTCGGCCTTGAGTCTTTATCCAATCGCCAATGAGCACCAATCTTCATCCCCTCGTCTGCATTAGATGCATCATACAACTCTGGCTGAATCAACGTCTTCCAACAGAACTTTGCGAATTCTATTATAGAGATGAGCAAAGCGTAAGTGTATGATGCAAAATACAACGCACAAACATATCACATTATTGAGAATGCTCACCGTAGTTCCTTAGAGTTCGAACGAGCTTTCTCTGGACAATGCTTAAACTCTGGCCATTGAGGCTGGTGCGGCTACATCCAGTTTCTCTTGTGTATAGGTCCCAAAAAAGGTCAATCCTTTTGGAGAAAGAGATAGGTACACCAGCAGGATGATAAAGAATAGCAGTCAGCAACGAGAGAGATAAGTATCAGGATGATATGTTGTTACCAAAGGTGTCCCGGATATTCCTTTCCATCCATCACTAATGCACAAAACCAATTGATGATTACTTGCCATCATAGAAACAAACAAAGAATTGTCTCTAGATCTCTCTGGCATGCCACCGCGCCCAAATGTGTTGTTGCTCGAAAAATGCACAACTCACCCTTTGCCTTGTCGCCACAACGAAGGCGCAGCAAAATGTGAACTACTTTCGAGCTCCCCCTGGCCTGTTAGTCGGTACACTTCGCCGTTGCTCGAGTATTCCCGCAGATCCTCATAGTAGACGATTTTATTCATCATGGGGCCGGATAGAAAAGAGTCAGAGCCTGTGAAAATGATAATTCGGTGAATGAGAATAGCAAGGATCAACGATGGGAAGAGCATAAGCACGCAAGACGGACCTTTGAAATGACCATTGTAGAGGCAGTCGGCATCATCTTTGACCGCAGCATCCAGATTGATGTCCGTTATCCCATTTACCAGTCGGAAAAAGGTGTCATCGAGCTCTTGGAAGGATAATTGATTAGTTCTGTTCGGGTCCATGTTTAGGAGCAAGTAATCGCGCTCTCTCTTCACCTCTATCTCTGTTGGCCGCTTTGCAATGCTAACCTGCTGTCCGTCTTGGCCAGAAAGGTTATTGTTCTCATCAAACAGCATTTGTACCACCAATTCCAACTCATCTTCTGAAAGTTCGCCCGAGCCGTCAACGTCAACTTCCTGGAAGATCCTTCGCAGGACCTCACGTTGAAATTTCACGTGCTTCTCGTCGTCCAGGCTTTTTTGCTTTTCAGACTTGATACGTTCCTCCTCTCTAGCGTGTTGGTCCCCCTGTGCCCATTCTAGGATGGGTTCTAGAGAGGATACGACCCCAAACAGAGCAACAATTGTGGAGGGTGATGTGTTGAAAAAGGCCGATTCAGTGCCAACCTCGATGTCCAACCTGAGAGTTCTAATAGATTCAGTGCCAGACTGATTAGAGACCCTTTTTGCAAGTGTTTGCTTTTCTTTGGCAAGCACTGCAAGTCTAGCGCCATCTATGTCGACAACTGGCTGGAAAGGCATCAACACGTAGTCGATCTTGTCGTGGTGGGAGGATTGATTTTGAGATATCTGACCAGCGCGCAAGACGAAGGGCTCAGTCGAAAGCGACAACTTTCCCGACAATCCTCCCGACTCGTATTCTATATTGATGCCGCAAACATCCAAAGAAAGCATTCCGCGAGCGACCTTCTTCCGGTCTATCAGGAACAGCAACTTCGTGCTCTCCACCCTGATGTTTACGTTCGATTGGATTCCTAGCGCCGCACCGGGGTCACTTGCGCTATCACTATTGGAACCCCCATCAATGGCACCATCAAAGTCTGATGTCTCGTCGAGCTGCTGAAAGGGTATGTCCGACAGGTCAATCAAGTTCTTCAAAGCTGACAAAAGCGGGAGCGGATTAGCGACGATGACCAAATCAGATGTTCCGAAGTCAAGTCCAAAGTGCTGGTCCGGCACCATCGTGGGAGTTACATCTATGCTGAGTCCGAGAGAAAGGACGCGCTTCGACGGCACCGGGTCTTCGTCCTGTTTTGACAATAATATGGGCAATGTTGTCAGTCAGCATGGGACAACTCCATGAAAGAGATCATTCCACAACGCAGCACAACGACGAGCTCACCATGTAAACTAATCCAACGAGCGATCTATCGCGAAATAAAGGGAGCTCCTCAACATGAGAGGCGGTCGACTCAACAACGTCCCACTTGACCCCGCGGATTCCCAGCGACAGGTCGAGGAAGGGACGGGGAGCGTCGAGCTTGACCATCCCCTCTTCGTCGTCGAGGAAGAGCGGGCTCACTTGATCAATGTCGAACGACAGACCCGACGCGGCGATAGAGGAAGGTATCGACCCCGCTACATCGCCGCACGGAAAGTCGATGTGTAGGACCCCCACGTTCGACTCCACCCTGACATGAGGCGCGAATATCGAGGACTTTTCTCTGATCAGCGCGACGAGCGCGTGGAGTGGCGTGGGGTAACGCCGCTCGAATGGCGTCAACACGTCGGCTTCGTCGATGACGTCGACCGCCTCAGGAACGATTGAGGACCGGCTATGTTGCAAGAACCGCTCCAACTCGGCGTTGTGCTTTGGCACCCGCCACCGCCCGGCCCTCGTCATGGCGTGGCACCTCAGGGACATTATTTCGTACCGCGTCATACGCCTTTCCATATCCTTCATCTGCGCCGGGGTCAGCCGTTCTCCATTGTCGGGAACGCCAGCTCCGTCCGCGGTCGCTCCTTTGATCCTAGCGTAGTTCTCGCGGTACGCCATCTTCTCCCACTCGGTAACACCCAGCGCCGCCTGGTGGTGCGTCTCCCTCAGCCAGACAAGCCACTCGTTGTACGACGAATTGGAATCAGAATAGTCATCAAGGTGCAGCAGCACCGTGTGGAGGTGGTCCGGAGACAGGCTCCACGCCTTCTCCGTCGAGGACAGCGTCAGTCCCAGCTCCCTCGAGGGCCAGTCGTGGTCGTAGTTCACGGCCCAAACGAAGAACGGGAGCACGCCCTTGAGAGCGGCAACGAGGTGGAAGGGGTGCGCCAGCGTGTGCCAGGCGTAGGCGATGTCCTCGTCGGCGTCGCCGGTCCCGTCTTGAACCACCGGGTCGCCGACCTTGGCGTGCAGGCCGACGAAGCAGAAGAGGGCGTTACACCTCGAGTCCAGGCCGAACGACAGAGATATCGCGTCGGCACCAACCACTGTGATCGCCCGTTCCCGGCGTGTGAGACTCGCGAACGCCAGGTTCGCCTCTCTAGGGGAGAGCGACTCCCTCGTCCGCCGGACGGTCCCCGACCCTGCTCCAGATATCACCACGGAGCCGCGCTGGACCTCGAACGATACCGAGTGGAGAACGATTGATACTCCCCACGATATCCACGAGTTGAGGCGCTCGTCGTACGTTTGCTTCCCCTCTCCTCCAGCGTCTCCTTCACTCGCTTTTGGATCTTCCAAGTCCTCTGTGGGTACACCATCGGCACGTTCGACTCCACTGGATTGTTCCAGCTCGGATTCCATCGAGAGGTTGCGAGAGTAATCCTTGCTTTCGAAGCTGAGGGTCCTTCTCAACACTCCAGGCGCAGTGCCTTTCTTCATCTTCGTCACCGCGTGGTCGACTGAGATACGCACCATAAATAATAGTCAGTACAAACATCATGATAAAAGGTAAAAGAAACATCGCGCTAGACTTGAGGACTCACTCCACCGCTCGACGAACAGCGTGATCTTCTCTGCCTCGGCGACCTCCTCGGTCTTGATGTTGTCGTAGCACCCCTCCTGGTGGAACGTGGGCAGCCCGTCCTCGGTCCCCGTCGGGGGCAGCGCCGCAGGAAGCCTGACATTATTCTTCCTGGATACCGAACGAAACTCGGGAGGCGGTTCGGGGGCGAGGTACGCCTTCTCAACCGAGATTGTCACGTCGACGAGCTTGATTATGATCACCGGACGGGGCACAACGCGGTAGATCATCCCGAAGCCCCATCCCAGCTTTCCCTTGACCAACTCTATGCGAGAAGTTATCTTCCTGTTGTGCGCGGCGCCGTAGATGCTGTCGTGGGAATGGCTCGTGGTCGCGGTGCACGGATCGCCGTCCTGGGTAGGACCCGCCAGCGAGGAGGCCCGGACCCTGACTGTAAATTTGCCCACGGTGATCCTACTCTCGGGATAATCCTTGGAATTCGCCACCCCCTCGACCTGCGCCGAGGGGAAGAGCGACAGGAAGAGGGATCGGAGGAACGAAGATCTGGACGGGAGGAGCTCCATGTCCTTGATGGTGAGCTTCAGGCGGGACGGCGACAGCTTGATGTCCTGGTATTCCATGCCCAGGTAGGTCATGAAGGGCCGCCTGGAAGAGATGTCACATCATGTGAGCGTGTTAGCGGACAAAGTACAACGTATCAAGAGCTGGAAAATGTATCAACCAGCGCCACATCATCATCGATTGAACTAACCTCGAAACCCTCCTGAGGACGGGGTGGAACAAAGCGCACGTGGCGCCTATCACAACGAACCATCGAACCAGGAGGGAGAAGAGCAATCGTCGCAGGACGAGCGACGACAGCACGGATCCCAGCCCCTCCATCGCCGACCGGGCGTGCAGCCACCCGAGGGCTTCGACGAGGAAGGATTTTGCGGATTCGGCGGACATCATGATGGATTTGGGAAGGGTAGATGTGCAGCCAACGGCAGAGATGAGAAGCCGACGCAACGAACAAGGATAAAGGATACGCCCGGTCTCCCCGGCGACCTCCTCCTCTCCCTGCGCGGCTAGGGCGGGCCCGGAATGCTATTCGGGAGCGCGGCGGCGGGCCATATCAGGAGAGCGCCCGTCGTCTATCGTCTGATCGTCTGCGAAGGCGGCGTTCCCCAACTCTGCGTCTGCGTGCCGTAGGTACAAGTTCACCTGAACCGGAGGAGCCACTTTATGTCTCAACATCCCGCATTTCTAAGTATTGATTCCTATGTTATTTTCTACGAAGATCTTTGCAACCAAGCCATCAAGAAGCCCTCTCGACGGCTCAAACTCAAACAGAACAGCAACATGGCGGCCCGATTCGCCTCCTCCTCGTCGGTCCTACGCCCGGCCCTCGCCGCCCACGCGTCCTTCTCGGCGGCGTCCCTCCTCCGCTCGGCCCTCGGGCCGTCGGAGCTGGAACCGCCGCCGCCGTCGTCGTCGCCGGACACTACGCATCATGGGCAGCATTATCATCTCCTGCAACGGCCACGGACATCATCAACTCAAAATTTCAATAGCGAAGAGACGATTGCCGGCTTTTCGGCCGCCCTGCCGTGGCTCGACAGGCTGCACGACTTGGTGGCGGACGTGTACGTCGGAGGATTACGAAACCGGTGCGCTGTAACGGTGAACAATGTACTCGTGCAGATCGGAGAGAAGGTATCCTTGGAGAATCCGCTGGTGTCGTACTACGGCGCGGGGGAGGTGGAGCGGGCGTTCCGGGGGAGGATGGGGATGCACCCGCAGAACGACGTCAAGACGGTGTTGGAGTGCGTCAATGTGGAGGCGTCGGGGGACAGCATTTGCGACGGCGATGCCTCAAATCAACAGCACGGTCAATCAAGGCATTCTACTCTCGCCGGCATTCCATCACAGGCGTACATGCCGAGGGTGGAGGTGACGTACAGGCTGAGCCAGGAGTACGGCCCGTTCTTCTCCGTGACATCCTTGGTCGTGGTGACGGTCCAGGTCCGTCGGGGCTGTCCGTCGACGGTGGTCCGAAACATAACTCCGGGGAAGGTCGGCGTGCCGCTCGCGACTAGCGGGTTCACGCCCAGGGCGGCGAACACGGTTGCCGTGGCGGCGACGTCGAATTCCGGCGCGGCGTCCGCCGTGTTGACGAGGGGATTGAGCAAGATTGTCGCGGCGACGAGGCGGAATTCGGTCAGTGGAAGCTTGTCGAGCGGATCGGGAGCTCCGCTTGTCGCGGAGGTGGTGAGGATAGAGGAGAGGTGGAACGGGTGCGGCTGCTGCAGTTCGCGCCCTTTCATTGGTCGCGGAGGTTGAACGGGTTGGTCGCGGCGGGAGCGACCTACTTCTTCTTCAACTGAAAACTATTGATATTATTTTCGCGCGGAACAGATTGATGGTCCGATATCTGCTGGTTCTGGCACCATTGCATTTGATATCACAGCGCTGTCTTCGTCTGGAAATACTTCTGAAAGGCTTTACATTTGTCCGTGAACGTTTATTTTGACTCGTAACGAGTCAATGCCAGGGCAGTGAAAAGTCGATTGTAGACGGGAACGATTGGATCAAATTCAACACAATGATGGTTTGCAAGTCATATTATTTAGCTTA
>JALLOV010000078.1:0-16125 GCA_036939655.1 Thalassiosira allenii | reverse complement strand
TTTTTCTGCATACTTTGTCGTGCACACTTTTTTATGCATGCAGACTTTGTTCTGCACACTTCGCCTGCATTCTTTGTTCTGCATACTTTTGACATGCACACGTTTCACTCTGCATACTTTGTCGTGCACACTTTTTTATGCATGCAGACTTTCTTCATACTTCGCCTCCAGCTTTTTTGCGCACTTTGTCATGCATACTTTTTTATGCATGCAGGCTTTGTTCTGCACACTTTGACTGCATGGTTCGTTCTGCACACTTTGCCTGCAGACTCTGCAGAATTTGTTCTGCACACTTCGCCTGCAGACTATGTTCTGCATACTTTTGCCATGCACACTTTTATAAAGAGAGAACAAAAAAGTGCTACTGATAATTTATCGTGAACGTCAATGATTTTAATAACAACAGATATCACCCCAACGTCAATGATTTTAATAACAACAGATATCACCCCATGAACATGTAATCAGGGAGGGCAAGAAGATTTGACTGCTTCGAGAAATCCCGTGCGCTTGGGACTACACGGGAGTACTCCCGCGCAGCATTATGGAAGTTGTCCTCGAATAATGCACCCTCGATTGACGCCATGTACTTCTGGAAGCAGTCGTCTAATGCCCACTTAAGTTGCATCTTCCAGTCGTGATCCATGAACGGATCGGAAGCATAAGTTTTGGACCACCTCTTGTGCTCGAGGTGATCCAAGCTTGGGAGGGACTCGATCCACTGCCTGTGTTTCTCGTACACATCTTGCATCCTGCAGTACAGGCTCGGTAATTCGATGCAGGATGGATCACTCCAATCAGGGGGTGGGTCGCCACCGCACTTGTACGCATCCCACTGACCCTTGGCGTAGAGGTCCGAAAGCATAGACACCATCCTGCATAGGTCAGCTGCTGCGATTGTGCGGTCACGATCGTACGAGTTCGCCATCATGAGGAACGTGTCTCTGTCAACCGACGTCTGACCAGCCAGCCATTTGATGTGGTTGTTGTGCACAGCCTGCATCTGATCCATAAAATGAGATTTTGGGTTCGGTAGGGGTGAGCTGGTCCTGAAGTACACGGCGGTTTTAACCTTGTACACACTTTTCTCTTTCACGTCGCGGATGGCGCAAGAGAATGCCTTGCATTTTTTCTTCCCCACTTCCTCTGTGCGTGTAGAGACTCGGCCCGTGAGAATGACTCTTTCCTTCTTTGTTACTGTGAGCGCGCGCCTTTCGTTCATTATTATGCGCACACGCCCAGGAGTCTGATGAAGCATCTTGTGGCGGATAATATCTTCGTGAACTAAAACTGGGAGGCGCTCGTCATCCTGCTCGCGATGCACGGCGACCTCTGCCCGGCCATCTAGAACCATAATGTTTGTGAACGCCGTCCTGTCCTGCAGGTATAGATCACGAAGGTTCGAGACGAGCGCAACGTGCTCCGTCAAATCGTCAGAGGGGTATCGAGCAGCACGGATGTCGTATCTGAAATCAGGGTGGGTCGGGTCCTCGGGGTAAATGATGATCCATTTGCTCCTGCACGAATTTAGCCTGGTCGGGGCTTTGCTGAGGGCGAGACGGAATTTTTCATCAATCTGGTACCACGGCGTGGACGGAGACCACGTGTATATCTCCGTCCATATCTTGTTCTCCTGCTCCCTAGCGAAATGTTGATCACCGTCGAGAAGCATCTTGCATGGGAGGGTGCAGACGTGGCGGCTGTTCGAGGGATATCGATGGCGATCGAGAGCACCTAGCGGGCGGCGGCTAAATTATCCTACTTCTTGTCCTTGCCGCCGTGCAACTTCGGGGGGCGGGGTGACGTGCAACTTCGGGATGAAGCTGAGGTTGGTTTCTTTTGCTGTGCGCGAGCGTCGGAGTTGAGAGACTGCGATTACGCAGGACGGATCCGCTGCATACCGCGGCGCGCTGGGCGCGGTGGTGCCAACGGCATCAGGCGTCAGGCTGGGGGCCGTTGCATACGACGGCTCGGTTGGTCTGCCGTCCATTGCTGGCAATTATTTGCGGGGGTCGGTTGCTGCAGGCTGGCTGTCGGGGGTTGCGCGGATTTCTGTGCGGGTGGCGATAGAAATGGTGTCGCGGTGCTCTTTTGTGCATGCACAGCATGGCATCTGTCAGAGGAAGGTTAGTTACTGTCGCGGAATAGGTAGACAGTACGTAGGTAGGGTTAAAGGTGTCGCAATTGGGTTTTCAGACATTATAAGAGCAATATCGCAACGACAATGGAAAAATCATACTGCAGAATTTTGAGTATGTATTGAGAGCGTCATAAACCCTGGTAGTGATAGCCTGGTACAAGTACATGCAGACCACCCTTGGCCCTCCCATACCTCTCTTCGGCGGGAACGGGCGGCGGTAAAAAAATCACTTCCCGCCGGCTTTGGCCCATGCCAAACTGCTTATCCCAAGCGCTAATAATGCCAACATGTGGGCAACTAAACTTGTAGTATGGTCTTCAGAAGATATCAAATAACGTGTCTAGTTTTTCATTTACGCAGCCAGATAGTAGACCCATATTCAGCTGGGTCAATCCCAAGCCGTCAGAAGATATTGTGCAACTAAACAAATTTGTAGTATGATCTTCGGAAGATATCTAACAATGTGTCTAATTTTCTCTTTAGGCGGCCAGATAGACCCATATTCAGCGGATTCAGTTGGGGATCTAGAGGGTTGAGGCCATCTAATAACAGGCTTCGGATGGAATACTTAGTGATTCTCTACAGTTCTTTCACGCCAGCGGGAACACCCAATCAGACACTCACGTAGGGACTGCTATCGGGGTTCATATCACATATCACGTGCTTTTGCTCATCAGATCTTTTCTGACCCCCAAAGATCTCATTTGGTGCTCCTAGGTTGTAGACATCTGTGTGGGAATCCTGTTTGGATTACCATCAGACAGAGGACCTCCTCTATATTCAGATGAATTATTTGTAACAGCATGCTTTTCCTTCTAGACAGCCGCTATAACAGCGTGATTAGCAGTGTCTTTATCTTCACATTTTAGTGGAGACACACGTCCTACTAAATAGTATGGCAATATATTCTTAATGGTGCCATGTTGGTGTAGTATCTTTTGGAGACCCTCGGAAGACATGTCATTAGAAGTCATTTGCCACATATATCCTGATCAAGTCACTTCCAATCTCCACTGCAGATAATCGGAGCTCTCTAGCAGAGCAGAGTTTATCTTCTCTTCCTTTGCACTCCTGGAGATAGGCTTTGCGTGCGCCCCCCCCCCCCCCTCGGGCTGGCCTCTTCTCTACCACCTCTGCTATGTAGCAGGGATGGTAGGGAGGGTAGGGAGGGCACCACTATGTAGATCCTTGCTTGGACCACACCTGGACTTAAAATAACTATTCAAAAGTAGATAGATAACACTACTTTTTGCTTGGTCCGAGCTCTGAGCGTTTTTGGGACGATCTGAGCCAGTGTGCATTGTTTTGGCGGCGGGAACGACAGGGGCTTCAAAAGCACAGCATCCAATGCGCGAGTCTGAAGCCTATCACCGCCAAAGAAGTTGGCTGTCCTGAATGGCAATGAACCAGCCTTGTCCTCCCTATCAACGCCGAATGCTTCCCAATAATCCATCTGATTGAGGCTGTATTGGTTCTATCAGAGCGCTGCGCGCGGCTGGGATGGTGGCTGCTCTGACGCCGACTCATCGCGTTGGGCACATCATTGTCGCCTCTGCGCTTGGATTCGTTCGACAACTGACTGCACAAGCTGACAGCATGAATCAGCATTGCCTGACAACAAATCCAACCGCCACCATTTTGGCGGCAACAGAGGGAGTATTTGGGATGAGAGCAAGCTTGACAGAGGAGCAAAGACGATATACCGATCCCATACCCATATGTTGCCGATCCAATGTCCAAAATCCGTTGCAGATCCAATGTCCAAAATCCGATGCCGATCCAATCCAGACAAGATCTCCGAGACCGAAGCCAGAGATTGATCTTCAATTGATACAATCGTCATCATCTTAGTTGTCTTCACGCAGGGCGCCTGATGGAACACATTTGTTTGCTCAACTTTTGCTCAACATTTGCTCACAATCATTATAATCAAAAACAAAAGAGGAGGCAATTCTTCATCACCATCTTCTTTAGACACACTCCTTCCACCCATCAGCAGCATCAGCGCCAGTCCTCCTCATCAACTCGGGCACCGACATATGACGAGGAGGGCCGTTGAACGCGATGCCGGCGTTACCGACATCCGCCATGGTGTTGTGAGGGGAGACCGTCTTCTTCCTTGTCGTCGCCTGGATATGGAGAACGAGACGAATCCCCCGTCGTTGGCATCCACTTCAATGAAGAGAGAGGAGACCTTCACCCAGTCCGTCGTGAACACAGCCACGCCTCCTATTGTCTGCGTCCTCCCGGACGAATGAAACAGCTCCTTGTGCCTGTGTTCTTGTTTGTTATGGCCACGTGTCCTGCACGATCGTGCTGAATAACAACTAAATTTAATGCACTGGCTCAGATCGCCACAAAGACGCTGGAACTTTTGGGGGCCCCAAAACATTATCCTTAGGTACCTGTTTTTTCCCCTATTTTAGGTACAAAGGAGCATCTAGAGACTCCTGGAGGGCACCAATCCTTGAGCCAGTCTTGATCAGGGGGACTCCACTACTACCACTAGACAGAATCCGCTGCTAGAAATCCGATAAACTTTCACAACCATGGAAAATCCAATATAATATGTAAGAACACAATAGTTACAAAAGCCCTCCTCTGCTTCTTCTTGGCATAGGTACTCTTCTCTTCTTGTAACGACAAATCATTGTTAGAGCTCATGTGTTTGTTCCGTCAGGATCTGAGACCAGTCTCTAGAGGCCACTATGATGGAGGAGCTGTGCTGGACTCGTTCTCCAGTAGTTGCCGATCGAGGGCGACGAATTCTCTTTGGGGGGAGGCTTGGGGGCAATTTGGGGGAGGGTGTTCTGTTACCTAAAAGTGCATAGGCCAGAGATAGCACCACGACCTGTGGCCAATAATTTTTGGCCTCAATAACTAACCACCAAGTAAAACGACCAACGGCAAATGTGGCGCGGTCGACTGCCTCCCTCTGCATAACTGCCCTTCTACCTTTCACAATCAATGAAATTACCACATTAAACTCAGAGACGTCTTCATGACAACACATTACATAACAATTTTGGTGATTTAGCACGTGTATTTAGCTATTGGTTAATTATTTTCAACAAAATAAAATGGTACATCTACATCGGTGCAAGCGAGCCATGAGCCCGAGAAGCGAGCACCACCATCGCATCGCATCAGGTTGACCGTGTCTATCTCCCCAGCGGCCAGCTCAAGCCGTCTTTGCAGGGGAAGTCTCTACTACAGCCTCAACGAAAATCAATGGGAGCCGGAGGTCCAACTGGGAAAGCAAAAGGAGAGTGAGAGCAGTTGTGTCGGTTGCAGACGATGGATTATTGTCCATGAATGGAGCACGTAAAAATTCACGCATAAGATTTATGGGTAACATGATCAGTCCTGGGAAGGGCGAGGGCAGTGGCCCGGTGAATCGATAGCGGCGATTCGAACGCTTAATATACGATGTTGCGCCGTCGGAGCCGCAGGCGCAGCTCCAAGGGCGGCGGCGGCACCTCCGAGAAAATCCCGGGTGTGACCGCCCCACCGCCGGCGTCGTCGGGCGGAGCCCGGCACATGTTGGAGCCGGGCGAGGAGGATTATCCCCGGCATCGCCACAGGAAGAGCAAGAGGAGCTCGCAGAGGTCCAACAAGTCCGACGACGGCGCCGACGGGAGCGCATGGAGCGACAACGGAGGCCGCAGGAGCGGCGGCCGCAGGCTGTCGCGAAACCTGACGGGATCATTCAAGTCGGTGAACTCCAATTCCAACGGCAGCTCGAGCCTCAGCTCGAACAGCCAGGGATCGCGACAGGGGCGCAGCTCCAATAATACCAGGAGCGCTTCCCAGTCTTTTCGGCGGGAGGAACAGCCGCCGCCTCCTGCAGGAGACGGGGCCGAGGGCGTGGACTTTTCGAGGCTAGGCTCGGAGGGCTCGGCCCAGTCGGGCGACTCTCCGGGCACGGCCTCGACGGAGTCCGAAACTTTATCGCCCAGCAGCTCGCCAATAGACAAGAATCTCCACCTCACGTCGGAGGAGATCTCGTCTAGCCTGCTCTGCCCTCCGGTCTCGCAGGAGGGGACTGGTAAGGGCAAGGGTAAAAGCAAACAAGCGCGACGTAAGCAGCAAAAGGCGCAGCAGCCGGCGCAGAAAGCGCCGCAGACGTCGCCCAGGCGCCCTCCACAGCGCGGCCTGCGGCGCAATCACTCCGCCTCATCCCTCGGATCTCGGGGCGGCTCCGTCTGTTCCAGGGGCTCGATAGGGTCCAGGAGGTCGAGGGGGTCGTTCGGCTCGAGGGTGTCTCCTAGTAGCTCGATCCGTTCCCAGTCCTCCAGGCAGAGCTGCCTCAGTGAACGGTCCAACGTATTGGACGTGGACGACGAGCAGACTATATACAGGTTGGAGAGCGAGTGCACCCGATTGGAGATGGCCATGGGAAAGCTGAGGAAGTACACGCAGGAGGTGAGTACCTCTTAGGAATCCGTAACGTGCCTCCATGTTCGCGCAAAAACAAACGTCTCACTTGCACTTTCTCTTTCTCAGTGGTTCTACCTCGAGACCAAGTTGAAGAACGCCACGGAAGAGTTGGATGCGGCCAAGGAAGACAGGGATTTGCATTTTGACGTGCTGGGACCAGGAGAGGACAACTATAGCCTTGGAGGAGACACGCTCAGTCGGGCTGCAATTCCCGGTGACGATGCCAAGGAGAAGGTGGTGATCGATATTCCTGAGACTCTATTGTTGAGACACGATTCCAAGAAGGGGAAGAAGTCAAAGGCGGTTCAGAAGGACAAAGGTAAGGGAAACGCCAAGGAAGGCAAGGCAAAGGTCGATGACAGCAACGAGAACAAACAGCAGCTACAACAAGAAGAACCAAAGGTCGATGACAGCAATGAGAGCAAACATCAGCTACAGCAAGAACAACGGCCAGCAGATGTCGACCAAAGTGAACGTTCACAAAGCCAATCTCAAAGCGTCACGAGCAGCGTCCAAGAGAGGAATATGGTCCGTCTCAAGCACAAGCAGGTCGAGGAGAAGCTAAAGAAGGTTCGAAAGTTCAGCCCGGAGTGGTTCCAATTAAAGGAAGACCTCGTCGAGCTATCCATAGCGTTGGACGACAGCAGCTCCTGCAAGAGCCCCGCCAAGAGCCCAAGAGCGAAGCAGCAGACTGTGAAACAGGTAGAGTCCCCAGGTGACAGGCCTAAGGAGATTAGTATAGTCAACTCGAGGCATAGCCCAAAGGAAAGCCCAGAAAGCCGGGGCGATTTCGAAGAGAGGGGGAGGAACAAGAGTCACAAGGAGAGCACCAACAGGAGGCTGGAGAAGCAGCAGCAACAGAGAAGGCAGAATGGCAAAGCTGTGCCGCAGTTTCGGCCAGTGCCCGCCTCTCCAGGCTCTTCCAGGGGGTCGAGAGCCCACAGGAGGAGGGGAACTCCCATATCCTCTCCGTCGTCCTCCCGTCGGGGTGGCAGAAATACACGTTCCAGCTTGTCGCCATATCACTCCTCTCCCCCCGAGGGCGACGCGAGTCTTCCCTCGTCGATCTGCCTCTCGCCAAACTACGGCCAGGACGCCTCGAGCAGGAGCTGCAACAGCACCTCCATCTACACACCCAGGAAAGACGACACCGACGACGAGTCTGGTGTTTACGACGAGGACCTTATCGCGCTGAAGACTCAAATGTCGGAAGCCAGTGACAAGCTAAAGCACCTTCCCCAGTTCTCGAAGGAGTGGTTCGAGGTCAAGGCCAAGATGATGCGGCTGGCCGAGCAGATTGATCACCTGGAGGATATGCTTGACAATCCCAGCAGCTCGTCGACGAGGCGTAGCGGAGGGTTGAGCATGAGCCAGAGTAGCAGTACGTCCATGAGCAGCGCCGACGACCTGGTCAACAGGAGCTCCATGTCCGGGTGGTCGAGCGTGCTGAGCGAGAGCGAGGAGGAGATCATGAGCTACGCGGACGACCTGGAGTGCGTCATGGTCGCCGAGGCCCTGCAGCTGGCGCAGCAGGACGAGGAGGATGATCGTCAGGGCCGGGGACGGGATCGCGGCCAGCGTCGCGACATGTACCTGTTCGACGAGAGCGACAGCGATAGCGATGAAGAGTACGCAAGCACGAGGCTTGGCGACGAGCTACCATGGGAGCGGCGGCAGGATGACTCCGAAGACGAGGATGACGATCTCGAGGACTTCGTGGAGGAGCGGATAATGCACGACGCCGCCGCGAAGATCCAGGCGCAGGTCCGCGGCTGGTTCCAGAGGGACGAGTACGAGTACCAGCGGCAGAAAGCAATCATTGCCCACATCCAGCGAACCATGATCTCCGTGCGGAGAATACAGCGGGCGTGGCGCCGGTCCGTCTTCCGACAGAGGATGAAGGCCATGCTCGAGCAGTCTAGGCGGGACGAGATCGCGAAGGCCGAGGCAATCATGGAGACTCCCGCCCAGGAGGCTGGCTCGTCGAACGCGTTCGATTCCATGCTTGACGAGTTCGCCCTGCTTCTCGCGGACGAGGACGGCGACGAGTACCAGAATCGGCAGGAGCGCCAGATGGCCATTGCCATCCAGTCGTGGATGCGCATGATGCAGTGCGTGATATGGTATCGAAGTGTGTTGTTCGCTGTCGGGGTGATACAACGGGCGTGGAGGGGGCATCGCACCCGAAAGCAACATACGAAGAAGACCATGCTGGAAAAGCTTAAGGAGCAAGAGGAAGAATACGCCAAAGAAGCTGCAGCAGCTGCTGAAGAAGAAAGGACCTCCTCAGATCACAGCAAGATGGATTCCATGCTTGACGACTTTGCGCTGATGCTTGGTGACGAGGCTGATGGTGAACTTGAGGTTGGGAAAGAAAGCTACTGTGCTGTCATGATCGAAGATACTTGGACCAGGTACAGGGAATGCCGTCCCCTGATCAGGCTGAGGCGACGGGCCGTGCAGTACCAAAAGTACCCGGTCTGGGTTCGCGAGGAACAGGAGAAACAGCGCAACCCAGGGAAAATGAATGCATTTGCTGCGATGCTGAAGGACAGGAAAAGGAAGATTCTGAGGGACAAGCGGCACAGCAAGTGGGAGAACTTTGCTGCTGTGATGATTCAATCCTTGCGACGTGGTTCCCAAGTCCGCAGGCAAAAATGCCATAACTTGCGCTTTGTCAAGTGGTGTGCGAGCAGCATCCAAATGTTTACCCGGGCCAAGCTGCAACGTTGCCAATACTTGCGTTTGCGGCAGAGTGCCATTGTCGTCCAATCGGCGGTACGAATGTTTCACCAACGTCAGAGATATTCACGAATACGCCAGAAGTCCATTGCATCCTCATCTGCGGCAGTTGTTATCCAATCAATGCTTCGAATGAAACATCGTCAACGTCACTTGAAGACGCAGCGAGAAAGTTCCATCCTTATCCAATCACACTTGCGAAAGCATTGGTTGGCAAACCCCGAGACCAATGAGGTCTACACCGAGCCGAGAGAGGTAGCCTTCCTTTCGATGGCCCTGGGAATAAGACTGCATCGCGGCAGAGATGGATTTGTCCGTGTTTTGTCCGTTCAAGAGAACACATCCATTGTAAGGGATGGGATAATTGACACGGGGGATTTGGTCGTGGAGGCTGCCGGGATCGACATGCGTTCGCCCATCACCAAGGATCAATGGACACAAATTGTCCAATGGATTAGGAAGGTTCCCCGTCCTATGAAGTTTGTCGTTGTGAGCATATTGGATAAGTGCAAGTTTGCGATGAGGATACAACGAGCCTGGCGACGACATTCATGCTTGAAGCATGAGGCTCAGGCACGGCTTGAAATGCTACAGGCATCAATCTTAATTCAATGTCTTGTTCGTCGGTGGCTGGTTCAATCCTCATTCGCCCACAAGCGGGGGTCTATCGTCCAAATTCAAGCTGTTGCTCGGTCGGTGTCGCAAAAGAGACGGTACTCAAGGACTCTGTCTTCTGTGATTCTAATTCAGAGCGTCGCAAGGGGACGATTGGTTCGAAAGAATCCGCCCACCAGTCAAGAGTCTCACACTGAAACCCAAGAAGCCGAACAAGAACCTGATTCAATGATACCAACAGATCAACTCGAAGCAAACATCGGTAAACTATCGATGAAGCTGATGAGATTGCAACAATTAACGCCGGAATGGGTGAGAGAGATCAGACTTCTTTCTTGTAAAAACCTTCTTTTGCTCGGGTACTAACCCGCTCCCTTCTTTTCCTCTCAGTACGATGCCGGAGAAAAGCTCAATGCTTGGCAGGAGGAACTGCGTCTGAGAAGAGAGCTCGAGTCCTCCTTGACTCCACCCCGCTCGCCTCAGCAGCAACCACTTGATGCTTCTGAAAAGAAGGAAGAGAAGGAGGTACAGAGGGAGGAGAAGGCACCAGGAAGATTAGCAGCGCCCTCACCAGGGTTCATGCAAGAGGCGAATAAGGTGTGGAGCAAGGCAATGGAAAAGCATGTCAATGAGTCATCTCCAAGTGCAGAACATGCAACACAGCTTCCTCCCCGCGGAACCCGGGCGGGCGGGCCGTCGGCTTCACCCAATAATAAGTTTTCATCCCTTCGTCAGAATCTGGAGCGGAGGTCAACGACACCAATTTTCCCAGATGCGAATGTCCAATCTTCAGCAAGGAGCCGACCATCTTCCCCAACCAAGCGACCAACAACTCCAGCTAGATCTTTCGTCACTTCGTCTCATTCACAGTCTGTAGGAGATCCACTTCCGCAAGACAATATGGTCCAGTCTGGTGACGCAGTGAACACGACGACAACTATTGCTCCCATGTCTAAATTGCCTGTCACCGTGTCTCATGAACATGGCGAAGAAGACCAGGAAGTCGAGAATATTCTATCTTCTTCTGAGAACAAGCGAACCACAGCATCCCCGCCAAGCATAGCTCGCTCATCACCCTTCTTACTCCTCCGTCAAAAGTTAGAAAGCAATGCCACTGCACCGATATTCCCACAGGACAAAGTCCAATCTGTTGCCAAGGACAAGCAGTCACGGCCAACTTCACCCACAAAAGTTCCACTGCCACCCTCTAATCCACAGCATCAATCCCAGCAAAGGAAGATGACAACGGAAGAGTCACTGAAGCCAAGTTTGAATTTTGCCAGTCTGCGAAAGAATCTAGAGACTTCGTCCAAGCCATTATTTCCTAACAAAGATCCAAAAGTGGCAAAGAACCACTTGCCGGGGCAATCACAGCATCTTCAGTCCCCTGCTGCTCCTCAGGCACAAGCTGGTGAGAAATGGGCACCCGAGGATGAACTTCGCAACATGAACGTCACCAAGTTGAGGAAGAACTTGGAAATTGACAAGAACAGGGAAGTATCGAAGTCATCGAGACCGAGAAAAAGCAAAGACCATCCACCTCCGCTAAGGAAGAGCAGGAAGGAGAAGAAGCCCTTGGAGCTGACACGGCAGGAGAAAATGGTGAGCGTCAGAGTATTTATGAATGCAGTTATCAGTAATGTTGTATTGCAAGTCTCTCCTTCTAACCTCAATTCACTCTCTTTTCATCCCTCTCACCATCAGCAAAAACTAGGCATTGAGTGCGTCAAGCTAACAAAGAGAATGAATTCTCTTCAGACGGGCTCCCCAGAGTGGAAGATGTCCAAAATGGAGATAACGCTGATCACCGACGAGCTTCAATTCTTGTACAAAGAGATGAAGGAAGGAGCATAGTGCACCGCCCAAATGTAAGATCTCATGACCTGTAGATATATGTGATTTATGTAGTGATTTGTTAATACATTATGCATTATTGACCAGAGCAGAGTATGACTCGAAGTCATCCTTCGGAGCATGCCTGGCGGAGTTTTGTCGCTTTCCCATCATCATACTTCGTTGAGCATCTGTCAGCGGAATCTCTAACAAATCTGCAATGCGATTTCTTGTATCAGAGAGGAGACCTCGAGGATCGTTTTCTTCGTGCCACACTGTAGTCAAAAGCAGTTGATTTGCTTCCTCCAGGCTTTCATGGTTATCAAACAGCACATCCCCATCTTCGGCAAGTTTGATATAAAGCTGTTCCGCAGTGTAGCGTCGTACACGTGGATATCTGTTCAGGAGCATAGTCATGATAAAAGGAAGAGTCTCTTTCCTCATCTTTCAAGAACAAGACAAAGTTAGATGTCATAGTAACACGACAATCGACCTATGAAGGTCAACGGAGAAGCAATACACATGCATGATTCTCACCATAGATACAGTTTCGAGATGGGGCTGAAGAAGGTTGACAGCAAGCCCAACAATGGCTAAAAGCCGTTTCACGTCGCTGCATCCATTCGCCTCATTGGCAAGGCAGGTCATGATGCTGGCGAGGAAGACCCCGTTTTGGGCGCAGAGTAGTTCGTCCAGGTAACCGTGGGAAAGCAGCTTGTCCAAGGTGGCAAGGAGAGGCAGTATGACACGTCCGTTCCTCTTGTGTTGGCGGAACAAGCCGATAAAAACTAACAGAAACGATTGGAGGTTGGCCCATGACAAGTTTAGCAAAGCAACCATTATCATTCAAAGTCTCACCTTCGCCCATTTTGCGTAACTTTGGTATTGCTTTTGCTGATCTCAGGCCCCTAATCCACTCGAAGAGAGCGGCGCTAGAACTCTGTGAAACGCTTTCTGTCAGACCGCCGACGCTGACGACGACCCCAGATAGAATTGGATCTGTAAATGAATCGATGTTTACTGCCTTCAAGAGCAGAGGAAAGGTTCTGGCGGGATCGGCCCAATTCTGATCTTTCTCATTGAGACCCAATGCCCGGACGAGGACGTTTCGGTAAGGAACAAAAGGTAGCCTTGGAAAATTACTCGTGAGAAGTCTTTCGAGGCACTCTCCGGCTTTGCAGCGTACAGCATCGAGCTTTTCGCCGAGCTGCTTGAGCAATGCACTCAACACGGAAGAGCACAGCTGTTCATCAAAGTATGCTGCACGAACAGAGCTCTCATTGATCTTTTGAGAAGAGCGTTGGATACTAGACAGAAAACCAAGACGTTTCTCGAAGGATGGTGCAACAACCACTTCAGTAGAAGTCTTCGAACCAGAAGAGTCGCGGCCGCGAGAAGGGAATCCTGTAGAAGCTTCGATCGACAACTCCGTTAGAGTAGTCAGCCCTTCCATTGCCGCCATTCTTGACCACGATCCAACGTCGCCTCGTCTGTCTGTATTGTAGTCATCCATAGCTTCGAGGAGTGCGTTAAACACTTGATCAGTTTGGCTCTTCGTCAAACGGTAGACTGGAAATGTCGCCTCTGATTCAGCTGTGCAAGATTTGTTCTCTCCAATACCGACCGTCTTGCAGACATTCACAAGTGAAATGATGGCATTCCGTCTGGTCTCTGCGTCACCTTCCCCCCCAACCAGGCTCTCTTTCTTCGATGCATCACAAAGACATCCAAGGACAGAGTCGAGCACTACGCTGCTCGGAGCAAGTAGCTTCGCAGGCAAACATCCCAAAGCTAGAGAGCAACCACGGGTGGCTGCAGGGTTGTCCTCAGTTCGGACAATGGCCAAGTATTTGTCCACACACCGGGCCTGTAACCGAGATGATGGACCCTTGCTGCTGACAGGAAAATAATGAGTGAGAAGGGCATTCAGTGCCCGAGCTGCACTGTTCTGAATGGCTTCGTTGGGATGCACGAGACAGGCATCAACGGAATCCAAAAGCCGGACCTAGAGGAGATGAATGATATCAGCAAGCGTCAAGAAGTGATACAGATAGACAAGCAAGCTGAAGAAACATCAATCATCTTCATGCTCACCTGTTGCTTGACGCTCAATGGCAAACGAGCAAGAGATATGCATTCAATCATGCGACAAGCAGCGGAGCGCATTATCTCTCCTCCACGACCTCGGTAAAGTCTTCTCTTTTCTATCGATGGCACTAACTCTGCTACGAGCGCTCTCTTTTCATCATCCAGCACTCCACTTTCCAGCACTAGATTTTCTTCTCCAAACGCTAGAACTATCTCTGCTACCCCGAGAAGTGAACCGTGTCGAACTATGAGGTCGTCGTGGAAGCAACGATCAAGCAGTTCTGGCAGAACGCTATTGGCGGTGTAAACTGGATTCAACTTGGATACGCGAGAGAGGGACTTCGCCGCCAACGAACGAATCTCCGCATCCCAGTGCACGAGCTTAACATCTGCTAGCTGGCGAGTGATCGGAGTCTGATACTCCTCGAACTTTGCAATATCAACGGCCAGGTCCAAGAACGCATCGCTCCTATTTCCAAGCGAGCAATAGTCTGCCCTCGTGAGCACCGCGATCCCGTGTTTGAAGTTATCGGCTCCCTGTCTGCCAACGCTCTCCTGGAACGCCGCGCTGGCGGCTCTGCGGCAGTTCACCTGATTTAGGTACATATGGTGATTATTTCACATGATCAGGAATGAATCAGACAACACGAACGTGTCCCCCCGAACATACTCACCTCCCTGTCGAACAGGCTCGTCAACACGAGGGCCACACTCAGTTCCCTCACGTACGGCCTCAGCACGGACGGGGCGTAAGCACGGGCGAAGGCCCAGCAGACGTAGCAGCTCGCGTCGCGGACGTGCGCGCCGACGCTGTGCTGTCCCCTGCGGACGTCGTAGCCGATGGCCCGGACGACGACGGGGACCACCTCGCCCAATCGTTCCGGGAGGAGCAGTCCCCGTCGTGCCAGCTCGGCCAGCGCGAGGCAGGCGCCGTGCCACGCCCGATCCCGCTCGTGGTCGGAACACAGCTGGAGGATGGCGTCGAGGACGTCGTCGGCGCAGATGGCCGGGAGCCGTTCGGTCAGGCGTCCGATGCCCTTGGCTGCAGACCGCCGAACGATCGTCGCCGAATCCGTAAGAGATCGTAGCAGCTGGTCCATCGCGTCCTCGACCTGGTCCGGGATCGGAAAGAGGTCATCGTTTCGTGACCCAGATTCGCCATTCGACCCGGACTCGGCCTCCTTCGTTGCAGTCGACTCCGCCCCCTTCAGCAGATTCTCGACCAGCGACCGTTTGCCACGCTGGTACCTCCACGTCGCAACCCTGGGTGGCAGGTACGCGCACCCCACCCTCGCAAACAGCTTTACCAGCAGCTTTCGCAGCACAATCGACCCACCCGTCGCCGTCCCCTCCGCCACGAGGATGCACTGCTCCCAAAGATTCTCGATCCCACGTAGCTTTTGTTGAGTCGATAGGAGGTTGGATCGATGTCCCGCCTTGAATACGATCGCGAGGGTCTGCAGGACGCCCATCACGAGGAATATCGACGGCGTCTCTTTTGGCATTGGAAGCAGCAGCTCATCGGGTTTGTCGGCTTCATCGCCCGCTTTCCCCGACCGAAACCGAGAGAGCACGCTCGCGGACCAGTTCACGAATCCCTCGAGCTCCGACTGCTCCAGATCAGGTCGCGACAGCAGCGAGGCCAGGCACGCCGATGCAGTCTCCCGCGTTGCACCGTAGTCACCTAGGTGAGATGCTGACGTTGCAAGAATGGATTGCACCAGAGTCGTCCCATTCGTTTCATCGTTGCAGTATGTAGTAGATTGCTGATGATCCAACGACGAGTCAATGGTGTTCAGATCGAAGGGAACGAGGCTGATGATGCCCAGCCACGTCAACAGCGAGTGCACGGACTCCCAGATCTTGGCCTCGGATTCGTCTCTCCTTTCCTCGCACTCTTTCTGGAATCGCTTGATGTCATCGGGCACCACTGTTGATTCCTCCCCGCCGCCGCCGGATGCCGCCCTCTCCCGGCCCTCCAGCCAGCCGAACCACCTCAAAACGACCAACACCGGCTCCACGTCTGCCGCCTCGTGCGGCATGAGGCGCTGGACGTGCTTCCTGCCCCGTACTTTCGACACTGCGTATATCCCCGAGAGGAGGCGCATCAGCGTCCGGAGCTTCTCGGAAACGTCGCCATCCCGGCCGCACTCCTCCCCACCACCTCTATCATCGTTCTCTCCATTTTTGGCGTCATTGCTCTCCCCGGACGTCGTCGTGGATTGGGACAGGAACAGCTCATGCACGATGGCACGTGCAGGCAAACT
>JALLOV010000077.1:0-14694 GCA_036939655.1 Thalassiosira allenii | reverse complement strand
GGATCGACAGGGGTCTGGGGAGGTGCATGGAGGCGGTCGAGAGGGAGATCGAGGAGAAGGCGAGGAGGGAGAGGAAGAGGAGGCGACCCAACAGAAGTTGCAGTGGTGAAGAATCCGGCCGCGTCAACCCGTACGAGGGCGCGTTCGACGCGCCCCACGACGACTCAATCCAACGCCTGCTCTCGCTCGTACGCGAGCTCCAGCACCTGATACGTCCGTCGGTCCTCGGTATGAAGGCCCTGTTCTGGTGCATCTCGAGCTACTGCCAACAGCGCGAGAAGGAGAGGCAGCGGTCGAAGCTTGCCGGTGAGGAGCGCTTCCCATTGCCCGCCTACGCCCTGGCAGGGCTGCAGGGTGGTAGAAGCAGGGGCGGGAGCGATGGCAGCGCCGGCGTCTACGGCGAGGGCGGGAACAACGAGGTGCACTCGGCCACTCACAAGATGACCTCCGGGGAGAGGGAATTGGTCGAGGAGTTCGTGAGGGTGGGGCCGCCGTGCCTTACCCTGTTCCGGTGGGACGTCGACGCGATGGAGATTGCGCTGGCGGACCCGCTCTCCTGGGGCGGCCTCTTGCGTGGAACTTCTCCTTCTTCTCACAATACCAGCGGGCGACGCAGGAAGGCGAACCCCCGGCACCGCGAGGTCCTCGAGGCGTACGCCATATCGTTCACGTCGCTCGAGTCCCACAACTTCCGTCGGGTGTTCCGTCCCAACCTCGACTACGTGGTCCGGCGCCTCGAGGAGGAGGAGGACGTCGTGCGCATGTTCGGCCACCTGCTGGTGTCCGCGGGGAGGAACGTCAGCCACGAGTTCTGCGACGTGCTGGTGGGCTGGCTGATGGAGAACGTCGACGGGCTCGGGGAGTACGAGGCGCCGAAGTCCGCGGAGGGCAACAATGATGGAGGCGAGGCCGCAGGCGGCGTTCAGGGTAGGGTATCGGCTGATGAGACGCAATCAAGATCGGACGGCCCGACCTCGCCGGACCTCGGTCCCCAACTCACCAAGCGCGCCCGGACCCTCGCCCGGCTGTTCACCCTGTCCCTCTCCTCTCTCATGAAGCACCCCAAGAACGAGGGCGCGGTTTTGCCTCGAATGAGGGAGCTCGTCAAGGAGTGCCTGGTGCGAAGCATGGGAGAGGCTCCCAAGGGATTGAGGATGGTGGAGCTCGTCTGGCCGGGACCGTACCTGAACACCCTGAGGGCCCTCTTCAGGACGCTCAGCGGCGGCAAGTTCGAGGCGTGAGTTTGGAGTGTGGTGCACGGTCTCATGGGAGTGTTGCCACATCCTTTCCATACCCTAATGGGTCGTTCGAGTGTTTGGGATGCTTTGTCCAAAGCCTGTCCGGGGCTTACATGCTGTTGTCATATGCCACTGTTCCTCATGCCCATTTGTCATTCGATCTGTTGCGCGCAGGTCGTACAAGGAGATCCTCCCCCTGGTGCCCCACGTCCTCAACGGCCTCCACCGCATCTACATGTCCACGCCCTCCCTCGACCTGCGGTGCGTCATCCTGGAGCTCTGCCTCACCGTGCCCTCCCGGCTGTCGGGACTGCTCCCCCACCTCCCATTGCTCCTGCGCATCATCGTGCCTACACTGAGGTCCGAGCGTGGCGACCTGATCAATTTGGGGCTGAGGACGCTCGAGTTCTGGGTTGAGAACCTCCACCCCGACTACCTCTTTACGATCATGGCGCACGACAGGACGACGTACTGCGAGCTGATGTCGGCGCTGACCGAGCACCTGAGGCCGGCTCCGTACCCGTACGGCCTGCTGTGCGCGAGGCTCGTGGGGAAGATGGGCGGGACGAGCAGGCTGTTCCTCAGGGAGATGGTCGGGCTCAAGGTCGGGAGGGATGGGGAGGGCGGCAGGAGGAGGAGGAGGCGTGACGGTAAGAATAGCCTGAGCCTGTACTGCGAGTGGCACGGCAAGGGCGATGACAAGGAGGGTAATAGTGAGGATAGGTCGTTCCTCGTTCCCTTTCCGCTGGACCGCGCCGTGGAGGTGCTCAGGATGGTCGCTAACGCCCCCGAAATAGTTATTGAAGGCGACCGGTTGGATGAGGCGGAACCAATGACTTCATGCCAGGGAAAGGACTTTAGGAACCTGCTGAACATCGATCCCATAACTTTCGACTCGGCGTCGTACGCCAAGGAGCTCATGGAGGGCACGAAGCGGGACCAGTCCCGCGCGGCCTTCGTCGTGCTGCGCTCGGCGCTCGCCGCGCTGGTGGACATTGGTGACGAAGAAGACGGGAAGAAGATGTCTGTCGTTACCAAGGATGGAGTGGCGGCGCCGTCAGAGGAGGGCGGCGTCGAGAGCGCCGTCCCGCCCGAGGTGAAGGGCAAGGAATACTACTCACGCGACCTGAGGTTGATATGCGACGGCCTCTTCGCCGCGTCTGCCCACCCCGAATTGAGGGAGGAGGCGCTCGTCCTCCTCAAGGGACTAGGGTCCCACCTATTTTATTTACTGCTGAGCCACCGGAGGGACGTCACGAGGATCGACCGCGACGGCTGCTCCGTCGACTCCTATTATAGCAGCGGTGATGGGGCCGCAAAAGCAGACGATTGCGCGGAGAGGGACAGGCAGCACGACTCGAGGGACCACCTGTCCGACCATGGCAAGCTGAAGCCGCTGCGTTCGTTCGGGCAGTACCGCCTCTCGGGGAGGCTGGAGGGCGAGGTGGACCCGTTCGTCTTCAACGAGTCGCTGGCGGAGGCGTTTGTGGATTCCAAGGTCGTCGGCACGAGCGAGGCCGCCGCGGCGGTGCTGGGACATCTGGTTGAGCTGTTCGGGAGGGCGAGGGACGTCGTCGCCGGGCCGGATGATGGAGGGAAAGATGAAGATGGGGATGCAAAGATGGAGGACGCTCCTTCGCCACCAGAGGGTGCCTCCACCGAAGAGACCAATGTCAAATCGGATGACCCCGCCAACGAGGCTAAAGTCGAATCCAAGGGCGCCTCGGTACCTGACCCTCCAGACAACGAGAGCTCAAACGCTGGAGCCACGTCGTGGTGCGACGTCCTTCTGGAAAACCTCCTCTCGAAACTCGTCCACCAAGTCTTCTCCTCCCCGTGGATCCACCGCTCCGGCGCCTCGTCCGGCCTACTCTCGCTGCTGACCGCAATGGGACGCGATTGGTCGTCAAAGTACGAGGTGGAGATACTTCATGTTGCGCTGTTCTGCGTCAAGGACGCGCCAGACGCGATAGGGCACGCGTGCAAGGACGCCGTGGGGTTCTTCGTGAGGATTGTCCGGTTCTTCTTCGGCGGGCGGAGGGACTGGGAGGGCAAGGTGGTCCACGACGTGCTGTGCCCCAATACGGGCGGGAGGCAAATGTCGGCGGAGAATAATGAGGAGAGTGCGGTTGAAGTGAGGGTGGCGAGCCTGACGATGATGCTCGCGGAGATCGCGTCGACGAAGCCGCTGGTTCGGTGAGTACGGACCAGCGTTCTTTTGTTTTTGAACGATCCGAAGATTGAATGACACATCATGTGCTCACCTTCACCAAACCTCTTTCATCAGGTTCGCCGTGCGCCACGCCCTCCGCATCATGTCCCGCGACTCCCCCCGCTCCCTCGCCGCCTTACTCAAACCGCACGTCGGCTCCCTGAAGCGCCTACTCTTCCCCAAGCTCCTACGCACCCTGCCGCTGCCCCACCAGGTGGCGGCCGTGGACGCCACGGCCTTCGTACTCGAGGGCGCGCCTGGACTGATACCCATCGACGACCAGAACCTGCTGGCGTTCCTCAGCGAGCTGCTGAAGATGATAAGCATAGCCGACGGGGAGTTCGACGACCCGAACTTCGGGAGCGTGGCGCTGGTGGACAGGGACGGGTGGGCGGCGGGCAGTGACGGAAGCGGTCGCAAACATGGCACTTTTAGGCCTTCATCTGTCCTGCTCAGGAGGGCCGCGACCGTGGAGGACGACGGAGGGAAGGTCGTGGTGCCCGCGGAGCTGCCGACGGGTGTGCAGCTGCGGGTGTCGACGCTGCTGCTGTTCCGGGGTCTGATACGGGGCTTCCCCGACCAGTTCTACGACGCCGACACAGGCTCCACGGTGAGTTGAGCCCGATTCGATTGATGCTGGGCCAATTCAACCCGAAGCTTTTGAAGACTCATATACTACCTCTTTGTTTTTTGCATTTTTCGTACCGTCTTCCCTCCTGATGTCCTCTCTCGACTTCATCTCAATCTGGAAGATCGGCAACATCCGTCCCCACGTCCTCTCGCTCCTCTTCCGCAGCCTCGTCTCCGAGCCTCCGGAGGCCGCGTCTGCCGCCGCGTCAGCCCTGCGCGACGCACTGGTGCTGTGCTCGAAGGGCGGCAAGGAGCGCCTCCCGAGGGAGGTCATCCAGAACTGCATACGGCCGATACTGCTCCAGCTACGGGAGCACACGTGCCTCTCGTTGCACCTGCTTAGGGGACTCCGGAGGCTGCTCGGGCTGCTCTCGGGGTGGTTCAACCCTAGCCTGGGGGAGAAGCTGGTGGATCACATGAACAGGTTCGGGGATCCCGGTGAGACGTTTGTTCGGCGTTAAGTGCTTGGGCGTGCGCTTTTGTAACGTTTATTTGCTGACATCCAACTGATGCGTTCCAGACAAGATAATGCAGCTGGGCGCGTTCCCCCCCGGCGAGGAGCTGCTCGTCCCCGCCGCGGTCATGGACCTGTTCGCCCTGCTCCCGAACGCGTCGCGCTTCGTCGAGGACCTCACGAAGGCCACGCTGAGGCTCGAGTCGGCCATGCCGCGGTACAGGCCGCGCAGGGTGTGCCGGTCGCCGTTCAGGGCCCCGCTGGCCCGGTATTTGAACAAGCACAGCGCCGGTGAGTGGTGTCTTTGTCCGTCCGTCTCCCAGTCGAATGTACTTGAATGCATTGACATCAATCTCTTGCTTTCATCATTTCACTGTCATGCGCCAGGCGCCGTCGGCTTCTTCCTTGAAACTCACAGGCTCTGCAACCCGCTGTACAGTAACCTGTTCCTCGACATCCTCGGACGGGATGATGCGCCTCGGCTCCGGGAATACCTCAGCGCCAATAGTACCAGTGAGTTCTGTGTTGTACACTGCAAGCTGGATTTCGATATATATTCTAACAATCTTTAATTGTGCATTGCAACTGGCCGGGCGTGAACAGTGCTGCTGAACGTGTGCTTCGACCGGCCCCTCGCAATCGTCCGATCGGAGAAGGCGTCGGCGGCCGAGGGCGGGAGGCTGTCGTCCTCCCTCGCGCTCTACGGCATCAACGAGTGGAGCTCGCCCCAGCGCCTGCGCACGATGGAGGTGGCGAGGCACGACATCGAGCTCAGGAAGAAGTCCCTGGCGTCGAAGGCGCAGGAGGAGTCGCGGGCGCGGAAGGCCCTCCAGGCGAAGGCGGACGGGGCGACGGCGAACGAGTACCGCGCCGCGGCGCAGGCGGCCCAGGAGGCCGCCGAGAGGGCGAGGGCGGAGCTCGACGAGGCGCGGGGCGCGTACGCCAGGGACGCGGCGCTGGCGGGGGCGCAGCCCCTCGCCGACAAGGCGCTGCCGCAGCCGATGACCGTGCCCGCGCTGGAGCTGCAGTACCAAGGTGAGCCGTCCTTTGTTAGAAATAATTTGACCAGACGTTGTCACGGAATCTCAATATTATTGGGCCTCGTCAAAAAACCGCAGGCCTCAGGATCGTCCGCCTCCTGTCCAAAATCGACGCCCGGTACCTCGAGAGCCAGAACGACGTCGTCCGCGCCCTCCGCTGGCTATGGCGCTCCCGCGGGCGGCACTACCGCCTCCTCCACGAGGACGAGCTGCCACCCCGGTACCACCGCGAGTCGCTGGACCTGGGAGGGTTCCTCGTGGACTACTCGCGCGCGAACCCCGGGGACGTCGACGTGCTGTTCGACCTGATACGCATATTCCTGCAGCCGCTGTCGTCGGTGGACTTCTCCTTCGTCCAGGACTTCTTGCTGGAGACCGTTTCGAGCGTATTTTCCGTAGAGCAAAAGGCCCTGGTGCTTTCGAGGTACGAGCCTCTTGATCCCCTGCACTTTGCAGGAATGTCTCGCTTACCCTGTTTTTTTTTGTTCCCTCCTGCCCCATACAAAACCATTACCGGAAGATTTTCGACTCTGCTATCGAGCGAAGGGTCCGAGGAGACGAAGGTCCTCAGCGCCCATATGATTGTTGTCCCGATGCTCAAGCGAAGCACATCGGACGAAATCTTCAAAGACCCGTCCTGCCAAACGTTGATAGAGTCACTCTTGAAGTTGGGCATAGATTCCTCGTCTGGGCCGAAGTTGACGTGCGAGCTGCTTCAAATTGTGGACATCCTCCTCGAACGAATGCCTCCAGAAGACATGGTGGATCAACGAAAGAACCTGTTAAAGTATGTTTGGGATGTCCTTAAGAGCAATGATGTCAGCACGAAATACTATGCCTACTTGGCCGTTTGTAGGTTCATCTCTGTCTTCGAGACGCCATCGGTAAGAAAAAGGTTGCCGACTGTGATGCTCTGCCTTTCAACAATCCTTGTCTGCTGACTACTAGCTCTTTGATTTGCAGAAGGTGATCCTCCAAGTCTATCGCAGTCTACTGCGCGACACATCAGAAAGGAAGACAGTCCGTGCTGCAATGGATACTCTTCTGCCTGCATTGATTGTGAGGCTTGACCGTGACGAACTTAGGGCTGCTCTAAATTATTCTTTGAAAGTGATGAGCGAGGACGCAAGTTCGATTCAACAAATGGCTCACCTCTGGGAGACTGTTACACATCCTACACATTCTCAGCTTTATGCACAGCGAAAATTGGAGATTACACCACACATGCTGACGTCGCTCCTCTTCCTTGGGTCGCATCCTCACGCGCCAGTACAACTAACCAGGCTTGTGGTAGCACTGGCAAAGCTCATATTTGACTGGGCAGTTGCAGGTCAAGATCATGAGGATTCCCAGCCAAGAACGCCCCGTCTTGGTCAAGATGCTCTTTGTGACACTGTTTTGAACGTACTGAGACTGGCATTTGCAAATGTCGCCAGAAGGCCTAACCAGTCACGCCAACAACTTCGATCCCAGATTCTTTCGTTGCTGACGGACATTGTGTCGTCTCGGAAACAGTGCAAGATAGAGTCTATCCACTTTGGAAATGCTCCTACCCGCCCAGTGGGAGCTCGTGGTATGTCCTGGGATGATGACGAAGGAGCGAAAAGCAGCAGAGCACCTCGAAAAGAATCAACTGATTCAATAGCAGACGAGAACGAGGGAGCCATCACCAACCTCCAGGCTGAAATAGTCCTCATCATTCTACGCCATGACCCTACAAATGACTTCATTGAGAAGAATGTTTGTCGCATCTTGAACAGATGTTTCATGAACATCACCTCATTGGATAATGCCGTGTTGTCAGAAACGCTGGTTTATTTTTATACTGGTCGCGCAAGTAATGAAATCATGTCTTCCATTACCGGCCATGTTGAGAAAGCTTTGAGAGAGGGCTGTCATGATGAGATAGGAAGCAGTGCCGACTTAGCGACATCGGTCATCAAAAATGTTCATGATACAAAGGGAGGAGGTTTTGTCGAGCCCTTTCTGAGCTCTTTAGCGAGGCTCGCCGAGGCGATAGCAAACAAGCACGCGCAGGAGGTTGTAGGCCAGGTATCAAGTTCATCATCCCTGCAACAGATGGCCGATAATATGCAGCAGCTGCATGCAACGCCTACACTAGGGGTTCTTGAGCATGCGTGTGACATAGGAGTGAAGCCGCCGTCACCCGGAAAGGACGTTCAAGTTTGCAATGCGGGTTTCAAAAGTCATCTATTGGTTGAAAGTGATGGCCTCAGCAAGTCACTGAAATTGCTGATAACCTCAATGCAATTGCTGGCCTCCAGCAGCACTCTCTTCATGTTTTCCGACACAAGACGAGTTTTCCTGAATGTGCTGAGCACTATCCTTGACAATAGCACCTCTCTGCCGGTGCTCTTGTCAGCTGCATCTATTGTTGGCAGGTGGATATCCGAGGCAGACAGCCGGCAAGTGCTTAGTAAGACTGAACGTGATGGCTATTTACGGCAATTGGCTTCTCTCACCTTTCGGAGACTCCCCAACCCTGAAACGGCATCGCAAGCCCTTGGTGATATGTTTTATGGCATTGTTCTATCAGCTTATGCCAAGAACTGTTCTGTCCTTCATAAGCTCGAGCCTACTATTGCGACGAACAACAGGCTCTTCCAGAATATATTTGTTTCATCCTTGCTATCTGCCAACCCATGCGTGAGGTCATCTGCGATGGGTATCCTTTCGGAGCAACTCAAAGATGATTGTGGTCCAGCTTACACAGTGATTGATGTTGAATGCACAAGAGATGACTGTTATGGTCTAGCAGGCATTGCCAATAGGTGCCCGAGTGATTTTCTCCCTCAATTGCTTCAACTGAATTTCGAAGGTCTTGGCAGGTGTCTGTGGACTGCATTGATTGCAGAATTCCTTCTTGGCGCAAGCAGACATGATTCTGGTGCGCGCATTGGCAGTGAGAGATCAGAGCACCATATGCTATTGGATGTCAAGAGGGAGATTCCTCGACTTCCATTTGCAGGTTCTCTCAGGCTCAGTACGGAGGAGTCGGTGGAACTGCAAGAACATGCCAGAAACCTGAGCACTGATCAATTCAATGATGGCATTTATCTGTCTTTCGCGAAAATCCTCAGATCAGAAAGAAGTGAAGACCTCATTGGTAGAGGGAAATGTATCGCAGCCATGAGGAGCCTCTGTCACGGAGATGTGGACACTTGCCAGTCTATCTTAGAGCTCTGCTTTCAGTCAGCATGGCAGAAACTACCATGCAACGAAGCAAGGTCTTCTCTCATCAAACCCATTGAGCTACAACTTGCCCAGCCTTACCATGCACAATTCATGAAATCACACAATTCCGGTCAAACGAATTCCGTTAGGTCAATGCTGCAGCTACTTGCATGCATTCGTCCTATGCTTTCTTTATCGCCCTTCCTTTTGAAGTCACTGGGAAGTCACTATAACGCCACCAGTGAAGTGCTCTCCCTACTTGAAAGCCAGTACGTATCATTGAAAGCGAACGGATATGCCGTCGACTCTCCATCGAATGATTTGATACAGGCCATACAAGCATGTTACGTGTTGCTCGGTGATCGCGATGCGGACACTGCAATATCGGCTGCCATATCAAGCTTCCCCGGGACTAAATTTGCTCTCTCAATTGACATGTACGACCTCGTGAATGAGTCGTCCGAAGCATATCTCTCTTTGATCAATCGCGCGGATGATAACCCTGCTGAATTCTTACCCACTGATGCCGAAATGGCGTTGTGGGAGGAAAGATGGATTGAAGCCCAAAAAGAATTGAGTCAGTGGGGAATGATTGATGAGTATGCGTCTACCACAAAGAAATCGAATCTCAGGCTGGAGGTGAGTTGAATTGGGTCCCCAATTGAGATTTAGATAGATACGAGCCCTTGCACTTTCTAATTTCATACGCAACACTTTAATGATAGGCTGCATGGAAAACAAATAATTACGAAGAGGTCAAATCTCTCTTCACGCTGCCATCAGTGGCGGCTCTTCTTGAAGGAGGGGACCCTTTGGCAAAAATCACTGAGATATCTCTCTCAATCCACAATGGACGGATTCATGAGGTGGACAAAGAAATATCTGTTGCATCACAATTGAGCCTACATCAGTGGAATTTGTTGCCTTCGGTCGGAGCAGGGAGGCATACTCACAACGAACTCTTTCAACAGTTTCAGCGCCTGGTGGAACTACGAGAGTCAGGCTCCATAATGGCTGAAACTTCTGCTCATACAGCCAGGAGAACCATTCCTGATATGAAACCCTTGCTGGCTTCGTGGCGGCAGAGGCTCCCCAACTCTTTTGAACCTGTTTCTGAGTGGAATGACATCTTCCTCTGGCGCTTGCAAGTTTTCGACGCCATTGCCTCAAAGTTTTCATGGACCAACGATCCTAGTGCGATTTCCACGCTCCACGACCGTCCGTTTACATGTATCTCCTTGGGAAGAGCAGCAAGGGAGCAGGGCTTGAAGGAAGTGGCTGCCTTTTCCCTGAACAGTCTCACAGACGGCTTCATTGACGTTGATTATGCCTTCTTGAGGCTTCGAGAGCAAGTCATTCAAAACTCCTCAGATTCGCAGGACGGCTTGAACCTGGTGAACTCTACCAACCTCTCCTTCTTTGACTCGCACCAAAAAGCTGAGATTTTTCGCCTCAAGGCATTTTTCTTCAACAAAATGAATGAGAAGCCAAAATCAAACCAGGCAGTGAGTGACCAAGCATTATTTTTTGCCCTAACAAGCTTTCTAATGTGCCTCACTCAATATGGATCTCCTCCTCCCCAAAGTACTGCCATTCCGTTCAGATATGCCCAGTGAGTGGCCCAGCTTTTTTTCTCTAACAAGCTTTCTCATGTGCCTCACTCAATATGAATCTCTCCTCTGATCCAAAGGGCTACGCCAAGGCTTGGTCAGACTGGGGCGGACTGTGTGCGTCGTTATCTGACGACACACGCAAACAGTCTAAAGGGGACAAGCCTGATAACAAGGAGTTGGCAAAGAAGACTGGCCTGTATTTAGTTCAAGCGATGGGCTGTTTGTAAGTTTCTACGAGTTGAAAAACAGGCTGTACACAGCTGCAATTGTCACTCATATCAACTGGTGTGGATTGGTGTCAATATCAAAACAGCCTCGAGGCAATCCGATGCAATCCAGATGAGCATGCAAGAGACCATCTCCCGTATATATTATCGATGCTTGCACATGATGGTCCAACGTTCGGCAACCTTTGTAGAACGTTCGAAACGCGCAGCGCTGTGTTGCCATCTTGGGTTTGGCTACCGTGGATACCACAGCTACTGTCGAGCCTCTGTCGTGTGGAAGCTCGGGCCATGAAGGGCGCACTCATTGGAATACTGAAAGATCACCCTCAGGCGTTGTACTATTCTCTACGCTCGTTTTACTTGGAGCGCCGGGATATTGAGCGGCCCAAGGGCCAAAAGGCCTCTTCCTCCAATGAGGATGATGCACAATCATCGTCGAGATTGGCAGAAGAGATGATGAGTAATCTGAGGAAAAGGCACCCGGTCCTCTGGAGTAAACTTGAATCCATCCTAGAAGACTTGATCGTCCGCTTCAGGCCCAGCTACGAGGCAGAGCTGCTCCACTCTATAACTGCCATTCTGTACAAAATAAGCAAGGCTAGTGGCTCAGCAGACACACCTGGTCAAATGGATGCATGTACGAAAACGTTGCATATGATGGGGACGAAGTTCTTTAACCTGAACAAAGAACGGCCAGAGAGCTCGATCACACGAAAAGCGGCACTGTTCCATGCAAGATACGCATCATTGTTCAAGAGTGACTTCATTGAAGAAGGAGTGTGTGCGGATAGAGATAATCTTGTGATGAAACTTCAAAAGTGGAAGGCTCTGCTCGAGCTAGGAATCTCTCGCGTTCCCAAATTTTCAAGCCTCCAGGAGGTGACTCGTAAGTTGCTGTCTCAAACTACACTATATCCACCTTTTGTCTCACCAACCTTGTGTGATATCAGCATCCCTGTCTTGGTGGGCATCACAGGCTCCGGATCTTTGGGCTGGAGCATGTGAATCAAAGTCACTTACCACATCCATTTTGCAGCACAAGGAACTTGAAAATGATCTATTCAAGCCAAAGAAGTCATCTGCTCCAGCCATGGCAGCCAAGGCCAGCTCACAGGCGGTTTTGGTCGCAGCAAACTCCGAAGGCATTGGTGGTCATGCAGGGGGCGGAGCTGCAATGGTTGAAATCCCAGGGCAATACACACCAACTTCATCCCAAATACTGGATTCTAGACCTTTCCCTGAACTCCATGGTAAGTCGTGTCTGTGTAGCTTACCTCCCCTCTCGCTGTGGAAAAAGTCTCACAGCTGCGGCTATTACTACTATCATACACCAACAAAAGTCAAATTAGTCCGTTTTGGCCAAACGCTGGAGCTCACCAGCAGCGATACCAAACAGCATGTCCATGTAAGGAATTATATAGCTGCTTTATGAAATCTAGAACTGCATTATTGAATCACTCACTTGATGCTTGCTTTTGATTTCATGCAAAGCGAATAACGATGGTTGGGAATGATGGGAAGTCATATAGCTTTTCATTGCAACTCGCCATGCCTTACTGGATACGAACTGATGAGCGTGCAGCTCAAGTACATTTTCTGGTTAGAAAGTCTCTTCGCAGGGATAATCGGGCTTGCAGAAGGTGTTTGACCACCATTCCCGGCGTAGTCATCCCTGTTGCCCAGCGGATGAGGATGAGCGCCGCTGAATCATCCCATCGGTCGTTGGATTCTATCTTTTGCCATGTGCAAGGGCCCAATGTTAACAAGCTGATGTCATATTTCCAGGAGAGGGTTGCTTCACGCCTCCATTCTCTAGAAGAAAGTGAAGATTCCAAGCAGATTGAAGCCTCCAAAGATGCTAAGAAAGAAGCATACCAAGAAATCTGCCAAAAAGTCTTGCCGAATGTGTTGTCGAGATACATGGCGGAGATGATTCCCTCAACTGAGCACCTGCTTCAGTTCCGCCATGTCTTTGCTTCTCAGCTGGCAGCAAACAGCCTGCTTCAGTATGCGTTTTCAATTGTAGAGAGGACTCCGAACAGATTTGTGTTCTGTGATGTCACTGGGAAAATGCTTTCCCAAGACTTCAGATCCCAATACAACCACGGTATGTGCAAATAAAGAGATTTTTCACATCATCTGCTTTCATTTCTAACAGAGAATACTTAACTTTGCCTGCTAGGATTGTTGGAAAAGCACAATGTGCCATTCCGTATGACAAGAAGCATAACTGAGTTTATTGGACCATTCTTGGTTGAGTCGGTATTTATTCCATCTTTCTCCAACATCTCCTCAGCAATGCATTCCGAGCACAGTGTATTGGAGCCCATATTACACTTGCTCCTGAGAGATGATGTAATGGCTTGGTACATATCAAAGTCGTCTGCCAAGAATGACCAAAAGATGCAAGAGGTGGAGCGTCAGCTCTCAGACAGAATATGGACCAATGTACGTTTCGTCCAAGATCGGTTCAAGGAATGCTCCCCAAGAAAAGTTGAGAACGCTGCCACCGAAGCTATTGAACCCAACCCGGATCCGGTTGATATCAAAGTGAGGTCCCTCGTTGATGCCGCTACCAATACAGAAAAATTGTGCATGATGCCAGCAACTTACCAAGCATGGCTGTGAGCTCTTGGGAAGCTTATGAAACTGATGATCTGTTTATACTGATATTTCTAGCAGTGCGGCAGGCCTACCTAGGCTGGTGCGCACGGAAAGAATGAAGATTATTATATTACAATTACCATAATATCAATGCATCTTTTTTACAATTGTTTACTATCCACATTTTTTTAATAAGTGTACCTTGGATCAAATGTACAACCCCACTCCCTTGTATGTGTCCTCGACATCAGCACATGATGCATTGACCCTTGATTGATTCACAAAAGGATGGGGTCCGTTGCTCCACACTGCTAATCACGGTGAGCGTGAGGCTCCCATGATTGCCATTTGATTAAGGATCCCCAAGTAGCCAATCCAGACTACCAGTCTACACTCATGTATGGACATTTTTCAATGTGGATGTTGCAGCAAGACCCGGGGCTTGAGCCCGGATTACCAGATCTTTTTACACCTGGCTCGGACCGTTGCCTGAGTGTGAGCTTGATCCCATAACATACTTGCCCCACCTAGAGCCTGGAGTCAGCCGGTCAAAGACCTCAAAACCCAAAACCCTAGCTTTTACTCACACTGTTACCTTTCTGGCCCACCCCTCGGGGATTTCTTGAAGATGCCACAAACATTCCTTCTAACTCACTCGCCCGAGGCCTCAAGCTCCTGCAATGCACCGCTTGTTGGCACTTTGCTCGTAGATGTCAGGAACGCCTTAAACAATTTCAACTGGTACCTGATGATCTAGCAGTCATGCTCCTGGTGGCACTGACACAAGGGAAGCCGGTTTGCTTTCAACCAAAACATCAACCCCCACCAACAGGGTTCACACTCACGCCCTCAGTGAGGGCGGAGTGGCACAGGGATGTGTGTTTGGAATGGTCCGCTACGGGAAAGGGCTCTTGCCCTTTACGGAGAATGATTGTGTTAGAGACTCTCGAGCCCTTTGTTGATGATATGACATTGGCCGGGCAAGCAGAGTACATGAACATGATATTTCTGGTGGCGAATGGCCTGCCCTACAGGTACTTTCTGGAGCCGACAAGTCTATTACGTCTTACGTCTGCAAGGAAGTAGATGCAGTCGTGATGCAGCGGCAGTGGCTTGAGCAGCCTTTGAACGAATTGGTGCAAGATGCAGCCGTGATGCAGCAGTGGCTTGAGCAGCCTTTGAACGAATTTGTGCAAATGCACTGAGTATAGTATAAGTGAGTACATTTGCTATTTGGGGGGCTACATCGGATGCAAGTAGCTGAAGGAGGGTTTTATTTTGGTGATAACAAAATGGCAGCCTGCGACCTGGCCAAGCCCAAGCTGGCCGTCAAGCACCCTCAGTCAGTGGAGTCTGAATACATCTTGTGCCTTTAGAATGAGTTGACATACCTGTGTCAGATAGCGGCAGACATCACCCATCTCATGGAGTTAGAGCAGCTTGTCCATATCTCTGATGTGGCGCGCTATGCCAGGAGGCAG
>JALLOV010000076.1:0-14740 GCA_036939655.1 Thalassiosira allenii | reverse complement strand
TTCTGATAAGCGAAATCGCTGCGACCCTGTACACCCAACATCCACCACAGTAAGAGCAAGGAGAGTGAAGTACTCCAGGTCGTAGCGAGACGCACGACGGGACGACCCGTCAAGCTCGCGAACCATCAACTCCAGATGGGTGTTAACACACTGGGCATGACGAAGAACAGCTGCCCTACGACGTGCAGAAGCACGCCCACGCAGCCCGCGGAAACGACGCTGAATCTTGATGGCACTCAGGCTCTCCAACTCGAGACGCCTCAGACCTTCCAACTTGAAACGCCACCAGCGCTGGATCGCAAAAGCTGCTCCCTCCGAAGCATAATCGAAGCTATCATCATCATCACTATCCAGAAGACCCTCAAAGGCGTTCAACACGATACGGTGGAACTGATGAACATCACCCGCATAGTACACGCTGCCCTTGTTGGAGCCACTCATCTTCACCTCCAAGCTAAAGCACAAGCCTACCTTGATTAATGAGGACCTCCTGCCATCAAATAATTTGTGGTAGCACAAGATATGCCATTCGATCTCCAACTCCAATGCCAACCAAACATCAAACCATCGACGACACATCGACGACTCATCGACGACACAGAACAGATGTCAGACGCAGAATTCCAACAGCAGGACACAACCAAGGAACCTACGACGCAAACTTCCTTCCCTTGCTACTTCCCTGATCGAAACTACATTGAAATCAACTGGCACGCGCGACTCCAAACCCTTCATCAGACACACATCCCTACCCAAGTCGTTATGTATCACCCAAAGCAAAGAAGATGTCACACCACAACAACACAAAAGATACCATGACCTCCCGCCAGCCGAATGACACTTTCCATCCTTCGCTCACAATTTCCTGCAATTTGCTCTGAGCCATTCATTTCCCCATCAGCACTCAGACAAAGTTGACAGGTACCATGTGCAATCCCACGTCGGAACCAATATATAAACATTATCGGACAGGAAGACATGGGTACCAACCAAACCATATGTCTGCCAGACACCAAACAAAACGCTCACCTTTTGAGCACATCATATGCTATGATAACATACCCCAAACACACCAATGACAGCCACACCCCTCAACATGACACCCAATAAAACTCAATCAACATCAACAAAACCCTTCGAAAATCACCCCAACTCTCTTCGATATCGAGTAATCCAATCAACCCAACTACCTCCTAACAGGCTCATCCAGCCCGCTGCTCCAACCCAATAAAAATCAACATAAACCTACCCCAACACAATACCACATTCAACGACGTGGTCACATAACACTTCTTGTGCCACCTCCAGACGCTTAGCACACCCAAGATGAACGGCAGGGGACAGAGCCGCCGCAAAAATGGAGGCGGCCGCGGCCGCCGCAGATCCAACCAACAGCGACGTAACTTCCAGCCCCATAACCAACACCATCACCAAAATGCGTCCACGAGAAGGCATCATAGCAACAACAGCAACGCTCGTCTCGACCAGGATGCTCAACTACCAACCCAACGCAATCAAACGCATCGCCATAGGCATCACCCAACAGCTCCCTCCCATGGCATACCTAGCAACCAAACGCCTCGGGCAGACAGCGACCTACAACAAAAGCCTACGAAGGAAAGTCAACCTGACTCCAGCCCTACACCCAGAGCCACTGCATACACTGCTGTACCATCAAGCAATCGTAACGAGGGACCTACTTTAGCAATTCTGAAGACCTCCTACGCTATTAGTGGCAACAAAATCACACCACAACAGGATAGCCCAACCCCAACAGCTCTAGAGGCGGAGCCCATCCAACAGAGCACACATACTCAGGAGCCCAACATACGTATGCGCGACACCCATGGACCAACATACCAACCCTTTTTCACAACGAGTGATCCAACCAGCCTGCCCCCAGCTGCAACAATAGTCCAACAGGCTCCTCCCAACGTGCCCAACCCCTTCGCAACCCAAAATCCTAACCAAACACCTACCTCTCAATCGTCTGTTAAGAGCAACATGCTGACCACGCCCCAACCCCAGAATAAGAAGAGCAGAGCCCTCACAACTACGAAAACCTCACACGAACAAGACAATCCTCCCAATCATCTAACACAAGAGATCAACTCTTCTCAGCCCTCAACCTCAGGCCAGACCCCACCAGCCAACCCAACCCTCCAGCATGGGACAATGCCTGACGACCATATTGTCTTGCCCAGAAAGAGAAAGGATCACAAACACCCTGACGACTCAGCAACACACAGTACTCATGCATCGCAACCTCCCACTCCAAAGAAAGCCAACACACTACCTGCATCGCAGGAAACAGCCTCGCCTGAAGTACAACGAGTCTCACAAACTGCAATCCCAGCTGACATACACAATCGAGCGAGGAAGAGAAAAACCAGAGATAGTGACATCTCAAACCCACCTCCTGAGCAAATCTCGACTGCGACGCATCCCAACTCCCTGGATCCCACTGAGCCCAACCAAGACGAAGTCACCTGGCACCCACTACCTGACTACTCAGACTCAGACTCTGAACATGAAGATGACACAGTCAGCATCGCCAGCGACAACGACCTAACAGCTCCCCAACCCCAAATCTTTCAACCCCCACCTGACATCACCCAAGAGGCCCAACAACCCATCGACTGGCCAGAGCCCAACATAGATGATCCAGATTACCTCCCAGAACTCACAGAGCTAGATCCAATGGACGAGATCGACATCGAGCTCGATGAGATATCCCTGACCCCACCAGACGAACTACCTGGCATCACAACACCCACGAATCGACCCTGGAAGGGCCACGTCAGAGTCGCCTCCTTCAACTGCAACACTGGACTCAGGGGCAAAATCAAAGCAGCCGCCAGTTATGCGAGGAAAGCCTGCATCGACATAATCTCCATCCAAGAACCCTTCAGTCAGAAGACAACAATAATGGACAATGAGAGAGCAAGATACGTCAAGCAAGCGCTAGCTGAGGGCTACGACCTGTACCTAGACACCTTCCAGGCAGTTTTGGTCAGACACCGCCTCGCAGTCAGACAGAGTACCAAACCAGCCATCTTCTTCGATGGGAGAGTTATCATCCTCGAGTTTCGCATCGACAAACACTTCATTCTACATCATGTCAGTGCATATGGAGTGGTTGAAGATGGCAAAAACGATATCAACATCAAGCAAAGGAAGGACAACCTGCGCAGAAACATACTCAGCCAACTCTCCCTGTCCAAAGGTAGCTTCCTTCGAAAAGCCAAGCAACTAAAGTGCACTCCACTCTTCCTGTACGCTGGAGACCTTCAGGATACTGAAACTACGTGCCTGAGAAACAATGTCACAACAAAGGGTGCAAAGAAGCAACATCAACTTGGCATACTCAACTGGTGCTCCAGCTCCTCCAATGAAAGCCATGGCTTCAGCTCTGTCATCCCCCACTTCCTTCCAAAGGGCGAGCAATACATCACTCGAAGAGGCAGGGGAGACAATGCAGGAGGCAGAGGAATCGACCACCTAGTAGCCTGCCAAAACCTGCGAATGATGCACGTCAGATCAGAAGTGGATCAATACTCCGCACAACTTGCCATCTGCAAATCGGACCACGACCTCATCTGGGCGGATTTCAAGCTCAACCTCCAGTGGAACTACTCCAACCCATCCCCCACAGCGCGGGCCAAGTACTCGGTCATCGCCAACATCCCCATGAAGATCAACAAAATCGACAATGAATTCACTGGCATCGAGTACGACACCGAATTGGAGGGCGAAGAACTTGAGAACGATGAACAGTACAAGACCCTCCGAAGCTTCCAGGACAAGTTCCTTGACAAGGACGACATCGAGATGAACAACCTGGAGCAACAGATCATCAAAAAGGGCCAGGAGATCGAATCCCTGTACCTGGACATGGTCAAGGAGAAGGCCCAAAAGTCTGAACCCCTTCTCCCAGAGAGAACGCCGCAGCTCAGACTGCTCATGGACGCCTACTACGACCTCCTCTCCAAAGCCAACGACCGAGCCATGGAGAAAATGGACCTCGTCAGACAAATCAAACCTGACAACCTCGACAAGGGCCCCCAGGGCAGAAACGACTACGATGACAAGGACCAAGTCCACATCAAGATCAGGAAAGCCCACCACTGCCTCAACCTCATCGAAAATCTCATCCACAAAGCCACCACTGACGTGGAGATTATCAATGCAGACATGCATCAAGGGCGAGACCGCAACGTCAAACGATACCTCAACCTGGCCACCCTCGTAGCACACATAGACAAAGCCGTCCCCAAATTCATTCGCCGCTCTGTCAAAGTCATCAAAGCCATCCAAGCATCACTGGACGTGGCTGCTGCCAAGGAACTTAACTTCGAACGTTCGAATATGAGAAGCATGGACTCCCTCCAAGGATCACACGCGAACAGGCACAAACACTTACTATCTCACCTAGATCCAAATGACTTGCCCCTCTACCAAGACCTCGACGACATCCTGAAAGAAGAGGGAATCACCCACCACCCCATCATGGAGGAATTGCTAACCCTCAACACTGCCACTAACTCCACTGTTGAAAATGAAACCACCAATCAGCCACAACCTGCCAATAACGATATCCTACCATCCAACTACTGGGATGGCATCCACGTCCCCTCTTGGGATGAGGAAACCATCACTAACAGTTCAGATGAGAGGTCTCTGGGACTGCCTGAAATCTATGCTTCGCTGAAAGTCGCACTGAGAAACACAAATCGTCTCCAGAGCCTACTCAGGAGCAGATCTCAGAAGCACTGGGACTTGGGAACCAAACATGATGCACTGGGAGGCAAACTCTCAAACATCACAGCCAAACTGATGCGTGAGCCAAGATCTGGGGCTCGAGCCATCAACCTGGTCCTCAAGGACCCCACCAACCCAAGGGACGAAGATGGCAACTTGGTCTGGACAGAAGCCACCTCCAACAGCGAGCGACTACGTGGTACCCAACAACAACATGCGGATTGGACAGCACCAGGAGGAGAGGAGAAATCCTGCCACTATGTCACACCTGTTGTAGACGAAACGGGAAGAACTGTTAGTCACAAGGTACTTCCAAACATGCCAATGCCAGACGACGACGATATCAAAAAGCTCCTGAGGGACCAAGGTACCTTCCTCACACCAGATGAGAAGCACAGCTTCCAGGAAGCCCACAACCCCAGAACTGCGGAAATGTTCAAGGTCCCAGAACCCAACCCAATCTTTGCGTACCCTTACGTGGTATCAGCCGCAGACGAGTCCATAGACTTCCCCGACTTGCGCGAGCAATTCTACGACTCTGCAGCCAGCATCCCAGGAAAGGCTCGACATCGAGGCTTCACGCTATCCATAGTAGGCAGGATGCCACCACGATGGCTCGAATACTGGGTCAAGGGGTCCCTGTACATCCTTGCAACGCGTATCGGTCCCACAGTCGCCAAAGAACTATCCAGAATGCCCATAGCAAAAGAGGGCAAGCCCAACGAATCACGACCACTCTCGCTAGTCCATGACGTATGGGCTTACACCAACAGCGTCGCCTATAAAAAGCTTGCAAGAGCCGTTGAAAAGTCTGGAATCCTTGATGATGACATAATGGCTTACAGAAAGGGTCGTAGCGCTGAGGATATCGTACTCACCGTCATCACTGCACTGGAGGAAGCCTACGAAACAGGCGACCTCCTGGCACTCACAATGGAGGACGAACAGAAGTTCTTCGACAGAGTTACCCTTGCAATCCAAGAAGCGACGATGACAGCCGCAGGAATGCCCGACCAGGGATGGGTGGAACTCAAGAACGAGGACCTCTCTGACAGAAAGTGCTTCCTTCAAACCAACCTTGGTGAAGCGATAATCCAGTACCTCATTGGTCTGCCCCAAGGGGAAGTCATGAGCGTGATCGCATGCAACCTGGTTTGCAATGCAAAGATGCAACAATGGATGATAAAGGATGAGACTTGCAAGATTCACTATGACAAAGGCTACAGCTTTGCAGCCAGAGACTCCTATGATGAAGTCCATGACAGAATCCTCAACCTCCTCAAAAAATCTTACTGCGACGACTCCACTCTCTTCATCCATGACAACAACACCCTAAGCCTCCTGAATCGCATAGTCAAAAACATGGACCACAACTTACCTGAGCACCAAGAAACACGACGCCAAGCCCTACAACATCTACTCGAGTCGGCCATCAATGCAACCAAACGAACTGGCCAATTCTCAGTTGTGTGCAAACTTCCTAGAAACGGCTCAAAAAGCCTCATCTGGTTCATCAACGTCCACCCAGACGACAAGGATATCATCCCCAAGAAAATCGATACCTTCGAGTACTCCTACGACCAATCGAGGCCCCGCTTCGCCAAAGTTCCAGTCAGGGTCTCCTGCAAGAACATCCAAGAGGATACAGCAGAGGAGCCCGCCGCAACTACCCTGAATGATGAAGAGGAACCCACCACTGCTGCCGCCGCCTCTTCCTCCACTGAAAAGCCAGAGGTAGTCTTGGAGATCCAGCGCCTACTTGGCATCTTCTTCAACCACACTGGCGACTCCTCGGCCACGGGTAAGAAATCAGTAGACAAGGCAAAACGCAAAATGGCCAACACAAGACTGCCAAAAGGCTCTCCTGGCCTGGCAAGTGTCATTGCCAACACCTACTGGGTCACAACCATCAACTGGTCCCCGATCCTGGCCCGCATACCACTCCAAGACCTCAACTCCCTCGACTCCGCCCTCATCAAAAAGATTAAGAGACACTATGGCCTTGCCGCTGGCGACTCGGCCATCTCCCTGCAAATGCCCAAGCATCTCTATGGAGGAGGCGTGAAAAGCTTTTTAGGCTTCGATCTCTGTGGAAATGCTAGGGAACTTGAAGTCACACTCACCAGCCCAGCTGACCATGGTATTGCACTTCGCTCCAGCCTCCACCTCACCACCCAACTTACCCAACCCAAGGCAAAGAGAGCGATCCAGTTTAGCATCGACAAACTTGCAAGATTTGGCCTGTTTCTACGCGACATGCAGGACTTACTTGCCACCACTTTCATGGAACAACTGCTAGACTTCCTCGCCGTCCAGGCCCAAGGCGAGAAGTTCAAACCCATGGGCCACGAGCACTTCAAGGGCACTGCTCGCACCTCGACCAACATGGGCCTTGGAGATGGAAGCCTCACACGATTTGCAATTCATGGCCCATACCACAAAGCATTTGCAAATACCATTGCTGCCAATACCCAAGACAACCTAGGTCTCGAAGCACTCTGCAGTCCAGATGGCTGGAAGAATTGCCCAAGATCCCTAAAAAACAAAGTCAATCGCACCAACCTGGCGATCATCTTCAACAACTCCATCAACATAATTCAAGACAATGTCAACCAACCACTGAATTTTGTTGAATGGAGAGCCACTGCCAACGACACAAACCCTCTTGAGTCAACGGCTTGGACACAGCATCACGGAGACTTCAAAATCAACCTCAGCAGCGAGCTCCCAGTAGCTGACCAAATACTACAGTATCAGAACACCTGGGACAAGGCCCACAGACTGGATGCAAGCAGAGATTTGGACAGGGACACACTCCAAAAAATAGCTGACAGCCCACTACCACCCTTCATCAGCCTAGACGGAAGCAGATCCGAACTTCGAACACACATGAGAAACTCAACAGGAGCCATCCTTTATACTTGCCACAACCTCCCAGAGGATGGCAACTGGGATGAAGCTGCCTGGACACCTCTAGTAGCGCGCACCAAAATACTGCCAGAACAAATGGGCTGCGAACCAACTGACAACGACACTGGAGAGATCTTCGCAACCATACTAGCAGAGGAACTGCTACCTCCCTCTATCTCGTCTGTACTCGTGGCTGACTCGACTACTTCCATCTCCACATACAGACATCTTCGTGACGGCTCAATCATCTCACACAGAGCCCTAGTTAGAAAAGTCATGTCAGGAGTGGGCAAGGGCTGTGCAGGCAGGCTACTCAGAAACTTGGCTCACCACAGTGTACCCTCCAGGGAGCTCCTCAGGTCCTCGGCTGCTTTCTACCACAACCTACCCAAAGCTGACGCACCTTTCTCCTACGAGGGCAAGCAACCCTATCGCTATTGCATGAACTCCTGTTCTACCAACGAAGGAGACGCAGAAGAAACTTCAGATGAGGAAGATGACTACCCAGCCATAATCAGGAAGCAACACCAACAGCAATACACCCTCAACTACGATCAAATTGTACACAACGACACGCTGGCATGTGACATTGGCCCAGTATCACTGGACGACCAAAAAGCAAAGATGACACGAGCGCACGACACAATGAAGACCTGGGTATCCTCCAGCTCACAGCGACCCTACAAGGAGGAGTACTACGACCCCCATTTGCACAAGCCCATCGTCAAGGTGGACTCGCACCAGCTGAACAAACAAACTCGACAGCCAACGGGACGACACCCATGCCTCACCCCAAATGAAACCCTAGTGCTCCTTAATGACGACGTCGATAGAGCCATCGACATCGACCACCAACTCTATCATCGTGGCCAGGAATATAACGAGCCCACCCCTCCAAATTGGTCTTTTGACCCCAATGGCTTGCGCTTCTCTCTCTTTGTAGATGGCTCAGTCGTCAACAAGAGCGTCTCCAAGAAGATCTGGGACATGGAGGCCAAGGAGAGGAGACTCAAGCAGGCGATGCGCCCCTGGCACGGACTCCTGGCCAGACACCAAGACGATATTGACATGACTCCATTGTCTGTTAGCTGGAAGGGCTCACACTCCAAATGGTTTCGCTGCCTTGGCTCTGGTCACATGCGCTGCCTCAACAACAACCCCACTTATGCGTACTATCATGCCCTCTTTGTAGATGGTGCCCCACCTGAAGCTGCCACTGCTAAATCAGACAAACAAATGAGGGCGTTCGTAAAAGAGGGAGGTCGCAATGAATACCTCTACCAACACTGCACTCATTGCAGTGCAGGACACATCGAACAACACCAAATGAATATACAATTGATGCGAGACGACCCCACGATAACAGAAGAAAACCTCAACGTTACAACCTTCGAAAAGGAACACATCAACAGAGACTCACCCCAGCACGTCCAAGTCTGTGAATGGCCTCCCTTCAAGCAAGCCAGACTAAAATCCAACAACATCATCGAAGGCAAACTGAATCAACTGATCATCAAAGCCAATGAAGGCAGAGAGCTCGCCCTCGAACAGCAATTGGAGCAAGAGGAACCCCACATTCCACTCTTTGAAACCTACCTCTTTCAGGAACTGACAGTTGCTGAACTCCTTCCACATCTCGTCGCAACGGATGGACGACCCTACGAACCCTGCTCAAGAATCTCGAGATCAGAGAACCGCACGATCAGGAGCATAGCGCAGTGGCAAGAACAACTCGCAAATGCCAACTCACCTGATGCAATAGGATCGCTTGTGCGCTGGCCGCAAGCCATCAAATATGGCATCATCAAACCAGAGACTGTCAAGCAGGAGCCCTACCACTCGCAATGCCCACTAGACATGTGCGCCCAAGGTTGCACACCATTAGCCTTCATCAGGGCAATTGACACCTGGTTAGACATCATATCCCAACACACGCATGAGAATGACATCACAAAGGAGCTCACCTCTGCCCTCCACGAGACCTATGCCCAACTTCGACTTGCAATCTACATGAGAGCCAACGTCCTGCAGCAGTTGAATCGCGCCAAGGTCCAGGGCCACACCTCACTGCTTAGGAACACGTATGGAACACGAGACAACCTTGGACAGGACGTGGACTCTGAAGCCGAGGACAACTATGGCCTCATATGGGACTTGCTCTCGAACGACTCGGACGTTGAAGAAGAGAATGCACAGTTTGAAGAAGAGACAGAGGACCAGCGAGAAGAAAACACAACTACACAACAACAAGCAGAAGGAACCTCACCTGACCCTCAACAGCAGGCAGATAACGAGCCCACAGCCCAACCTAATGCACCCACAAGCAAGTCATCGAAGAACAATCACCCTGAATCAAAAATGACTTGCCGCAAAGAGAGATGTAGAATAGCTACGATGGAGGGGACCAAATGCGGCCAAATCTCCATCAACAAACCCCAGCAGAGCTGCACCATGTGCAAAACCTTCAAGACGGAGTCCACCACCCTTCAGAAGTTGGAGAACATCCTACTGGGAGCTTCAGACTCCAAATCCCTGCATGATATCATACGCAACCCACTAGATAAGAAAACCAAGCCCAAACTCAAGCATCTCCTGAGCAACGAGCTAATCGAGAAAACATCTGTCATTAGCTTCAAACCCAAAATCATCAGCAGGCTAGCCAACACACTTCTACTCACCAAGAAGGCACACCATGGAAGCGTACACCATGAAATTGACCAACCCCTACCAGATGACGTTCGCGAATCCAGACGTGAACTCTCCATCTCCACCTGCTCATGCAGCGAAGACAGCGATCCTATCCCACCCAACCCAAGTCTGGAAGAACTCCCCATCATCTGCAAACGCTGCCGCTGCAAGCGTATACTACCAAGACTAGCGGACCAACCTAGTGTCTGCTGGACATGTGGTAGAAACTGCCAGGACGTGTTCATTTACAACACCAGCTCAGACACCAGATCCTGCATCATCTGCCAAATCAAATGGCTACTCAAAGAAAACAATGGCTCCCAAAGACACAAAGAGCTGCAGAGAAAACTTCAAACCACCAATGGCGACCCCAACGTTGCAAACGCACTAGCTGCCATCAAATCCAAGAGCAGGATCACAGACCCGACCATAATTCCCAAGGGAGCAGAGAGAGACTCGAGCAAGCCAGCCCAACTCTTGGACAAAAAACTACAAAGCTCCAGCATTAACCTCACTGGAGAAGAGGCGCTGCCCACCAAACTGGGGCTCTACTGGAGCCAGCTGAATCAATCCGACACCTTGGATGGCTCAAATCCAATCTCAAATAACTCAACACAACCCCAAACCAGGGAACAACAAGCTGCTTATGTCCTGAAACATAACGCCTGGCTCAGAGACGAAGAGATCAATCTTTGCCGCAACCAACTGCGAGAAGCACATGGCGGCTACGTATTGAGCAGCTTTGCACACACAGAATTCAACGACAGCCCCTGGCAGGAGAAAAGGAGGTACTTCCTCCCAGAAGTGGAAAATGCATGGAAGCGCACAACCTCCAAGACTGCCAAGCTCATCCCCATCAACACCATGAAGCCCCTCATCATCCCAGTACACTGCAAACTCGACAACAGCAGAGTATACAACCATTGGATCACAATGGTGCGCTTCCCTAGAGCCAAAGACGATGGAAAGCCTTGGGACTTCGTTATAGCAGACTCCCAGCACAACCATGCAGCCATAAGCCGAGCAGCACGTACCATCATGCGCAAAACCTCGCTTTACCTCCCACCAGGCCAAATGGACCTTGATCAATCAAATAGGCCTCTTCAAAACTCATCCAACTTCATAGTCGCGAGAGAGTCCCACTGCGTTCGCCAACAGGAAGGCGAATGTGGCTGCAGAATGTTGCTCCACATCCTCATTGCACAACACTCTACCAGTGCCTCAGACTTCCTGGCAAAGCTCAAAAAACTGAACCACGTGGAAGACCTGCCCAGAAAAAGCCAGGGAATGGACGCACGACGTCATATTGGCAACTGACAGAAACATCATACACCCATCCTGGATCAACAACATCATTGGGACGAACCTGGTCGCGGAGCAGGATATAGTGGAATTAGATGAGTCGGATTCAAACGAGGACTGAAATCGCATTAAACGCACCTTTACAGTACCCTGGCACACAGCTGAATCCCTGATGCTCCTACCTAGCTACCTACCATACATATGACCCAACCTGCAATGGAGGGAGTACACACTCTGGAGGTACCCCCATGGCGGGAACACTCCCGCCACCTAGTGCGACAACAAAGTCTCATCACACACCTCTTCATATATTATTTTCTTTCTGGGAGAGAAAGGGCTCACGTGGGAGTCGTGGAGACCGCCGTGCCGACGCAAGTTGGATTCCCGGTCGAAGAAGCGCGTGGAGATCTTGACACCCGACAAGGGTGCACGGTCAGAGATGCGGCAAAGACGTGGAGATCGAACTAAGGCGTTCGGTTGAGGAAGCGGCACACACAGCTCGTCGGAAAACTCTGGGTCCGACGATACACCCACACCCGAAACCGTCACGCGGAGCCCGCGCCGCTACATACGGGAATCGCGAAGATACAAACACACAAGCTATCCAGAAAAGCACTCAAGACATACGAACGAACATACCCACGTACCAAAACCCAGACTTTTTTGCCTGAAAATAGAAGGGACAAGACTTTGCAACCTGACTACAATCCAGCTGAGCAAGGCTTGATCCTGAAGCAGTTGAACACCCTCCTCGGCGCATCAGACAAACCTAATCACAGCCACAGAAACATTCCAAGAGCCAACACCACAGCCCCTAGGTCCTACTCAGCTGGGACAAAACACCAACCATACCTACACACCATCTTGCTATTCATAAGTGAAACAACAATCCTGAAAAAACAAACTGGAAACATCCTGGAAACACTCTGGAAACATACTGGAAACTTACCTGAAAAACGAAACCTTTAGAGAACAAAAACTAAAGAGCCCAAAGAACACGAGAAAGTCCATCCAATCACTGGATCAGACCCCAGCAACACCAAACCCTCAACCCACCAGACCCACCCCCTGCAATATCCTAACACAAGACGACAAGCACCTGTAACAAAGCCCCCACAAACAACTACAATAAACTCCCCAAGCATCCAACCATAATTGCAGAAAGAATCAAAGACCACACAGAATCTACCCTTATTCTTACCCTGCAAGAAACCCAGGAATACAAACACCACCAACACACCTACTCCTCCATCATCTCGTCCAAACGTTGCATGGCGGTCTCCACAGCCACGCCTGCACCCTTCTGCCTGCAGATCACCTCACGCAAGTAAACCCACCCAGGAACATACACACCCATCCCGCAATAAGTGAGGACGGCGGCGTACTCCACCCAAGCGAAAGGAGGCTGGAGCAGGATTGAACCAGCCTCCTCCCAATCAATATACTCCACCTCCCTGTTGGCGGATACCAACGCCATGCACATCCTCAGTTTATCACCCGGAATGCCTTCGAAATCATCATGCAAGACCCTGCGGAACTCATCCAGAACCATGCGAACTACCTTGCGCATCACCTCCAACTCGGGCCACGTCTTGAATCCAGGGGGGAGCCGATTAGTGCTCAACAGGATGACGCGACACAACATCGCCGTCTCCCGGGAAATGTTGCAATCCGCGCACTGGGAATTGGACGTGCGGCCACAACAATTGCCACCCCTCTTCAAAAGCATGCGCATCCCACCCCTAACATGCTCAGCCACATCGCCCTCGTCGCCAAGGATGGTGCAGTACATGAACTGCTGCGCCCGATCCCACCCGGAGGAGCCACCACCCAAGCCTTTTGGATCCATCGCGAAGAGAACCTGAGGAAGATCGGATGAAGAGAGCAACAACGTAGTGGAAGGCGGCGAAGACAGGCACACTTGATGTGCTACCTTCTGCCCTTTAGATCTTTTATTGCTCTCCCTCCTGATTAGTTTTGACCCCCATACGTTAACTACTCTCACCTGCCCATGACTCAAAACTAAACCACAGACCGCTCCCGCCCTTTTCTTTTGGCGCGCCCAAATTTGGCGCGGGCAGCGTCGAACGAACAAAAGATAGAGAGGCCATGGACGCCGCGCCCTGCGTGCTGCGCTGCCAACACAAAAGCCACCCTCGGCCTGCTCAGCACCGAGCACTACTAGACCGCCGCGGATCGCCGCCCCCTACCATATGTGCCATCCAACATTGCCCCGCCGGGAGCTCATTGAGCTCCCCAGGCAAAACCAGAACGCGGCCTTCGACACCCTAGCCGAGAGCTTCGAGCGGCGAGCCTCCGCAGTCCTGGGCGTCTCATTCGACGGCACCCTCACTGACATGGCCGACGCCGCCAAAAGAGCCTTTGCGGAGATCGTACGCAACATCCTATCACCCGCAGTCTTCTGCTGCCACAAGGGATCACATGGAAAATTCTGTGCGGACTGCCTCACGTCCATCGACTTCGCCAGGCAGGTACACACCCTCCTCGTCGCACTCGATCCCAACGATGACAGCCCCGAGGGCCGTCTACTACGCTCCCACGCCATCCAGGGAGCGTCCGAGGTCCTTCACTTCTACTCGTACCTCTTTGACGACCACCCTCACGGCATACTCAAGGATGTGCTCCTCGACATCGTCGGCCGAGCCATCCACGTACAGCCCCAGCGCTGCTGGGACATCATGGACCTCATCGGCCAGGCCGACCCAGCTGATTCACTCCTAGCAAGGAGGACCATCCTGGAAATGGCAGGGCGCCTCAAGGACGACGCACCACAGTCCAGCGGCCCCAACTACAGTACCAACAACCCGGCCACGGACGGCCCCGCTCAAGAGTAGATGAGCGCGCCTGTTGGACAGCGCTCTTCCACACCATCATACGCTCTCGTACGCCAATAGAGCCAGCGCGTCCACAGGCACAACAACAGCTTCATACATTCATACACCTACATTCAAGACAAGTCATACTGCAAGGCGGAGGACCCAAGGGTCCATGAACATTAGAGACTAGAACCCAGGGCCGAGGATGCCCTCTCATGAGCAACTGCAACGAAGACGAAGAC
>JALLOV010000075.1:0-17348 GCA_036939655.1 Thalassiosira allenii | reverse complement strand
TCGATCCTCCACCGATCCTGGCGGTGCGAGATCGGTTCAGGTTTTCTTTGTTGGGAGTTTCTGCTAAATGGGACTGACGCCGATCTGAAGATGTTTTTAGTCACGATTTCTATGAGTCCCGCGTAATCAGGCCTCCACCGATCCTGGCGGTGCGAGATCGGTTCAGGTTTTCTTATGGGAGGTTCTGCTAAGAGAGGTCGGGGAGTGTTTCATGTCGCATATGACACAATGTGATCTCATTCGATCGTCTTGCTTGTTTTCATCCCCTGCTCTGACGATGTGACTAAGTGAAGGTACCGAACAGAGATCCTTCGTCGCACGTCATGCCGAAACTGAAACAGACCGCGAGATATGGTCTCAAGGAGGACAATGTCCGCAAGAGATCCCAGCGGTCGAGGCCGCAGGACCCGAAGCCGCCGCAGGACCCGAAGCGGCCGCAGGACCCGCCAGGAGGCGAAGTGAAGACGGATGGAGGTCTTACGAAATCCGAGGAGCTTTACTTGCGCAGGGTATTGAAAGGAACTCCGGAACTTGTGAATAATGTCATCGAACTGCACCGCCAGCAGAGAAACATCCCCTACGGCGCCACAACCGTCCCTAAAGATCCCATGGGCTCCTTGGCGAATTGTGCAAACAGGATGGAGAATTCTGCCTTAACCCTGAGGCGGATGTACATGTATGATGTGGGGATGCTCCACAAGTCGGGTCTGAAGGAGGGGCGTGGCTTTTCCGAAGAAGAACGCGCCAATGTTGATCCAGATGCTGCAAAATGGGCTAAAATGATTGACAATGGCGAACTAACAAGGCCCACAGCTGAAGAGATTGCGCGGGTAGAGGAGCACGAGAAGAAACGCGATATGTTCGAACCCCTCGCTGGCAGTGACCTACCTCCACAAACAGGAGGAGGTTTTCAGCCCCCCGAGGACGATGAGCAGGAGGCCGCGGGGGGAGGAGGAGGAGATCCGCCCCGCGGCGAGGACCAGGACACGCGTAGTGATGGTAACGCAGGCGCCTCAGAGCAGGAGGAGGCCGCGGGGGTTAGGGGAGGAGGAGGAGATCAGGACACGCCTAGTGGTGGTAACGCAGGAGGAGGCGATGATTCGGATCGCGAGCGCAACGAACAAGATGGAGCAAATTCATCGCGAGATTATTGTCAGGTCTCACATTCGCTCTATCCGAGCATTCTGTCTGGTGTGCTCCTCCATTTAAACAATCCTGGGGATGCAAACGACTATATCCGATCTTTTGGGGGATCAACAGTTGTTGTTCCTTCTCCTGTGGACCAAGACGAAGTCGAGATAGAAGCTGAACAATTACCGCCCCCATTAGCCCAGGAGGGGAATGGAATGAACGATGGTGACGAAACAAGCAACGCAGAGCCGAGGTACCATGGGCGGAGGTACAATCCGTTTTATAGCGCCGCTGTGAATGTGCGTCAAAACCTCGATCTTCTAAAACTGCTCCCACACGAAACAAATGCTGACAAGACAAATAATCTCGTGTGGCAAGCCACTGAATGCAGTTCATTGGTCAGCTGTCCTATCAGGGGTTCGTTCACTGTTGTTATAATGTCATTTACGGATGATGGTGTCGGGGGGAGCAACAGCGTGCCAATGTTCCTCACATATGAAGACCCTGACAGGCAAGACCGTGAGGCAGACAAAAAGTATCACGCCATTGCCGCGGATGAAGCTACAATAATTTCAGCCTTGAAGTGGTTGTCGGGCAGCGCAGAACCCGGTGTTGTTGAGACGGACGATATGGAAAAAATATCCACGGCGTTTATCAAACAGCTTGAAAGATGCGACATAAACGCCCCTGCCGCCAGCCTACGCCATTTTATCGCGGAACGAGATTGGAGCAACGTGCCATCCGATCGTCTCTGGGGGGGAGATAGGGATGCCTTCCTTCGCATGGTCGATGCTGTCCAAGACGAGTGGAATCGGTGGATGCTGCTCCGCAGCTACATATGTTCCAACATGGCTTGGCAGATAAAAATACAGCTCCTCCCGGTGGATGCCTTGCACAGAGAGACAGTATTGGATTGCGTTTTCAGGGCCATCCCCCCACCAGGAGCCGACTCGATCCTGCTCGAGAAGGTGGCTGAGTTTGGGCATGGGCTAACAAATCGTTTATTGGGCACGAACCCAAACGAGCAGCATCATGTCTTAGCCATTTCGTCCGCGAGCCAAAGCCACTCTGATGTCGGTGCAGGGGAGATCATTGAAGCCAGAGTAAATGTCATTGCCATCGTTCCCAAGTCTGAAGATGTCGATCCGACCTTCCTTTCTCATATGCAAAATCTATCGGCACAGCAACAAGGCCTGAATGGTCAACAGACAGATCACACCATTTTTCACATGTTGCATTCGATGGTTCCTGCTTTCGCAAAAAAAATGGAGTTCCACTTTCTCTACGAGTCAAAGGACGGCACTAAGGGATTGCAGGCAATGATGCTAGGGATGGACGAAGTAGATCGAAGGACTGCGTTCAAGACAGTCATGATGTCACATGGACTGTGCCTTGATGAGGAACAGGCAGAGGACTTGGCAACAACTCTTGAGAAAAGCAAGAGATGGGAAGGAAATTGGGAGGACAAAGCAAATGCTACCCTCTGTGAGGTTTATACTGTTGCCTGGATNGCGTTCAAGACAGTCATGATGTCACATGGACTGTGCCTTGATGAGGAACAGGCAGAGGACTTGGCAACAACTCTTGAGAAAAGCAAGAGATGGGAAGGAAATTGGGAGGACAAAGCAAATGCTACCCTCTGTGAGGTTTATACTGTTGCCTGGATGGGCCGGAAGTTTTGTCGAGTGCTCTTTGACACGATAAATGAATTCATTCGCGATTACCCAAACATCGCCAATATTGACAGGTATGTGGACCTGGCATCGACAATGAAAGATATGACTCTCGAGGAGTTCGAGAAAATCTTCTGTGCACGAGGAAAAAAATCAGAAAAAACAACTTTGGGAGAGGGCGATCTTTTGGGGAAAGGCTTCAGGCTTGATGCTCTTGGTGAGGGGACTAGCCCCTTCGTGGTCAGAGATTTTGGAGCATCGGGCAAAGAATGGGACCCTTTTGTAGGAGATATATTCAAGAAAACATACACAACGCCCTCCGGAGAGGAAAAGTCGATCCCTCCGGACTTTGTGGTCATGTTGTGGGCGTTTCTATATGCCACGATGTCGAGGAACTCGTATGATCTGTTTATTGATTACTTTTCAGGGCGGTACACCGCCGAGTTCGATCAACGGAAATCGGACAGGAGCGAGCACGGCGAAAAGCAAAGGGCAAGGCTGAATTTGAGGTGTTGTGTCCTGTGCATATCATCATCCTCTGGCATGTCAAGTCAATTCTGGTATCCCGCCTTTTTCCGGAAATCAGACGGGAAATCTGGCTGCACATGGCCTGACAAGCTTATGGAGAAAACCCGATTGGCCTTGATTATCATCAGTGCTGTTGCGCATACAACTCCCCACTTTTCTCGCATCGGCTTGAATGCAGCTATGCCTGATTGGCTCCAAATCCCCGATGATCTGGAGGAAAATTTGAAGCGTGGTTCGCATGCTGCCAGGCGAGTTCGAGATGACTACATGTCTCTTTTGACGGTGGCGTTCTGCCAACAGATGTTGGACCACCTGAACGGAATATATAATGATCCGGATATGCCGAAACGAAAACGAAAATCGGAACAAAATCGGAGAGAGTACACAAAAAGGGAGGCCAGACTCCTTTTCGCGAAGTATCTCGACCCTAGCATGACGGCCGATTTGCGCCAACTAGGTATTACAGAGCAGGTCACTGCCATCAAGCCAAGATCTAATGATCCGGGTATATGGCTGGGAGATCTTAGTATTGGTGGCTGTGACAACCTGTCCATGAAGCCCGATCCCGAGCAACTCGATCCAAATATACCTCCCAGCTTTGAAAGCCTGGTCCAAGTACTGGGGGACTGTGGCGAGGAGTCAGACGCGACGCACAGGATTGGCTTGTTCACTGAACGGGCGAATCGAGATCAAGGACGCAATCTTTGTGATTTGATAAGGGGTGCTTTGATGGACGGTTCAAACGAGGGCCATGAAGCAGAGGAGGAAGCACGCGTCGACGCACAAGCTGCCGAAGAGACAGAACAAGGTTCAGGCGCAGATGGGGGTGCCGATGGGGATGCGGATGGCGGTGCCGATGGGGGTGCAGTTGGGGGTGCAGAGCCGAATGGAAACGGCAGCGGGAACAATGCCAACCAGGAAACTGTCGACGACACACAAGGGTCAGGGGCAGGGGACGACTCTGGCGACGGGGGAGGAAGAGCTGCCGAAGAAAATGCTGGTGGAGAGGATCCTGGGGGGGACACACCAAACAAGACGCCCAGACCGCGGAGACCAGCAGCCCCCATTTCAAAAGCCCCCGGAATGTGGAAGAAAACCGTGCTGCCACGTGCCATCTCTGCGGTCGAAACGTCAAATGTTCTGCTTGTCCTGGACAATGAAACAACTGATGGGGCAACTAGACAGGCTATTGCCAGCCGTGTCCCACAAGAAACCCTGATCGAAATTGGCATGCAAACTCTCATCATCACTGCCAAACAACTGCTGCAACAGCAACAGGCCTTAGAGGATGCCGCAGATGATGCCTCGGGGCAGCAGGATGCCCCAGAGGGGGGCAGCGATAATAACGAGGACGGCGATTCCTCCAACCAGGATCAGGTGGACGGCACCAATGGTGACGAGGGTGATTCCAGTGACGATGATTCCAGTGACGATGATTCCAGTGACGATGATTCCAGTGACGAGGATGATTCCAGTGACGAGGATGATTCCAGTGGCGACGACAAACGCAAGAAGGGGTCCAAATACGTAGACAGCGAAAGCGGAGTAAGCAAGAAAGGCAGGGAAGACGTGTCATCTGACGAAAGCGAGTCCGAACGAAACGAATTTGAGATTGATGAAGATGCCGAGAAAGACGGCGCTGAAGACGACGCAAAAGGCTACCAGCCGGCAAAGCGCCTCGCATTTGAAGAAGCCGCCCCGTCTCCAGGTCATCATCAACGGAATCCAAAAAGAGCACGGGCAGGAGTGGCGGCAGGTGTTGTCGAGCCCTCTCCAGAACAGCCTTCGTCAGCATCAGATGATTCTTCTGATGATGGCAAGGGCGAGCCAAAACGGAAGAAGCGGAAGATTAGCGGAGGTTGGAGCGCAGCCGGCGCTGAACGTCGGATTCATATACGATCCCCCAAAAAACAACAAACCGACCGTTCTAATTCGGAGGTTTCTCAGCTGCCGCGGAATATTCCCAATCAAAAACGCGGCAAGGTGCCGGGGACCGACACATCCAAGATTATAGACCAAATGGCGGCGTCGGGGGGCAGTGATTTGACTGACACTCCGGAAGGAAGCGCTGAAGACGAACCACGCCAGAAGGAGAAGCGCCAGCCTTCGCCGGACCCCTCGGACGAGGAGGCTGCTACGGATGTCACCGAGTCCCGCGGCAAGCTGCCGGGGACCGACACATCCAAGATTACAGACCAAATGGCGGCGGCGGAGAAGAACCAGTCGGACGAGGAGGCTGCTAATGTTGCCGATGAGGATATCGAGCCGAACGAGACCCTCCTTGAGACCCAAGAACGAGAAGACGCAGGCGACGAGGAAATGGCCGAGTCGCAATTGAGATTCGAGGCCATGCGGAAAGCATGTCGAAATGGAGAGCTCGACGACGACGAAGAAGGAGATGCCGATAGTGTTGTAGGTTTTCTCGACGACCCAGAATGGGGCAAGTTGGTCTAAATTTTCCTGTTCTCGACGTGTTTGCGAAGAAAGGCAGTTAGCCCGTGCGCATATGTAGACACGTCGCCAAATAACTAAAACAACACTACCTAGTGAAATTTGATGGTGTCATATCATCGTAGTTGACACAAGTTAGGGTTAGGGTTAGGGACCGTTATCCACTGCACTTCTCGTTGATTCAGGGTGTCGGATTGAAAACTACATCACGTGCGTCCCTCTAGAGTGATGATACGTCGTCTTGTCGGGTATGGTCGTAGGTAGGTATTATTATCCGGACAGAACTCTTGGGGGTACTGCATCCTCCTCAGCAGATTTCTGGGACAGGGTCGATACCCATCCGCGCCAGGAGCGTTTCTGCACAGATTCCACCGCATCATTGTCTCATAATTTCTACAAACCATTCCGGCACATCAACTAATTACTATTCTCATTCCAACAACTGACCGGAATGGATACAGTTGTAAACAATCAAGGCGTGGAGGCGTCTTCCCTCCGTCTTCCATTTACTCACTATCTGGATTACAAGTATGTCGGAGAAAAAAGGCGAGGCTTGAGTGCACAGGAACAGACCTTTCTCATCAATGGGAGCCCTGTGCCCCACTCCCACCACCCAATGAGCCTGCACGGGACTCGCACCAAGAAGGCTCGGCCAAGGGTGCAGCTCACAGAGGAACATGCACGAAGGCTGCGTTTGCCTACAATAGATGAGCGATCCAGTGATGTGACTAGAATCATCTTCCCGAATGGCAGAGTCAATTATGTTTTGTTGGCAAGGAGGCACAGCAAGTGCCCTGCCCTTCGGGCACTGCACAAGCACATGGACGAACGTGGTCCAGAACTCGACGATTTTTTGTCAAAATTGGATAAGAAACGCCTGTTGAAGGACGACCTCGGGGGAGGTCGTTATGTTGTCTCTGGGTTCGGCAACATGGGCAAGAATGTCCCTCCATCGGTTCGCCCCCCAAATCAGCCCGCCTTGAGGAAGTCACTTAAACTGTCGGAGCACAAGGAATTGGCGAAACAGGTTGGAGAAATATTTTCACACGTTTCAGAATGCATTGCCATGCATTGCGGGAAGGTGCACCACGAAAACCAAGGTCTGATGGAAAATCATGACCTAGTTTGGCCTTCTCTAAAGTACCAGGGGAGAAAATGGAAATGGATGTGTTCACAATTCATTGTGAGACGGTGGGGCCCGGCCTTGGCATCTCCCGACTGGCCCCTTGAGAAGGAGATTGTTGCCGCGCACACAGACCCAGGCGACGTCGACAGCACAACGTTCAATTGTTACATGTCAGGTGGCGGGCGGTCCGGCAAAGGCGGGCCTGTTGCTGGAACTGACCTTGCCGTTTTCGAACACGCTCGAGGAGGGGCAGGGTACCGCGTGAAAACATGCATCGAGGACACGGTGGTCGTTGTGGTGACGAACAGCAGGAGACAGCTTCACGGCTGCATCAAAGATGCTGAGGATTTCGTCGAGGATGCTTCGGCTTGGACCACTCGCATCATACCATATATCCCTCAAGGAGTATACAACTGGATGAAACATCATCCGAAGGGAACCCCATATGTGGAGATCCCGTAGTTAGTTAGGGTATTGAGTGCAGAGATGGGGCATGTGCTCCCCCTGATGAGGTAAATTTCACGACATGTGTCTCCACACTCAGTAGGCTCCGAACCCGAACGTGGGTAGGTAGATGCCCCCCCCCACCTGCGCCGATATCGGCGGTCCCAGATCGGGGGAGGTTTTGATGTCATTTGGGAGTCTTTTTCTAGATGGGAGTTTTTTTCTCTCTAGGTGTGACCTTAAGATAGTTCTCATAATTTTTTGAACTTGATCAATTTCAATTGCTTCCTAACTTTCTTTGGAGAGCCGAGAGAAGTGTTTTTTTGGAAGTACCATCATAGCCCCCAAATCAAAATGACAAAAACCGGTATTCTCGCGCGCATTGCTGAATTTTGCAACAAAGAAAGAAAGTCCGATCTTTTCGACCCCTATGAATGTAACAAGAACGGGAAGAAAGTCATTCTCACGGTAGACTCCGAAACCATTAATGCCAGTCTAATCAAATGGGTAGAGGAATCGTCACAAAGAATCCTTTGCGACACTATACCCGATGAGTTTTGGACTGAGTACGATCTTTCGAAACCAACCAATAATCTCGCTGAACTGTGTCCAAAGTCTCACCAAGAACCGTCACAGATGGTGCTCCTTGTTGTCCTTTGGTCGTGGTGCAGCCCCGATTGTTCCGAACACATCGTCAAATGTTTTCGATTTGGTGCTGATAATTGGAAAGTTGACGATGAGTATGGAGAAACTGATTGGCTAGGGTCGTTTGTGAAGTGCGTTTGGGCAAGCGTCGCCTACGCTCGTCAGGAGATCCAGAAGAAGGCGAAAGAGGTCGGCGACATGGAGGAATTCACTAAATCTACAACCCTCCTCAATGCTTGCGCCCTGAGGCAGGCGGTGTGCAGTTCTTCGAGATGGTTCGGCATGCTCACTGTCAAAAAATCGTCAGATGTGTTCATTCGTTCTTTTATCAAGGTATTCCTAAAAAAAGGGATTCTTCATGCCAATTTCCGAGGACCAATCGGCAATTTGGGTGTTTTGTCTGACACAGACTCGTCAGTCGTTGAATTTGTCTCTGTAGAGGATTGGTTCAAGAACTATATTATTCTTCCAATTTTAGGAAATATCTTGAAGTTGGAGCCAATGGCGAATCTTGTGAGAGGAATTGAATCCACCCAAGGAAAAGAGAATCAAGGCGACCTGAAAGAGACATGTCAGGCGTTGGGGGAGAAGGCTGCAAAAGATCTCCACATGACTGGTGAAGAATTCGGCGGTGAGGAGCACTTCCTTGCCGGCCTTCTCTGCGCTTTTGCTCATCAAGCGGACGAATTTGTCAGGAATAAAGGCGCCCGTGTTAATTCTTCTCTGCTGAAGAACATGTGCAGGTATCCCGCCCTTGTCGACGTGAGCACTGGCGCGGAGGAAGTAAATCACCTGCTCAATGACATGATGTCGTCGGATCGCCCCGTCTTTAATCACCAGCTTGTTTGTAGTTTGATCAACCTTTGGGGAGACATCCACAACCTGACTCCCAAAGCGAAGTGGGTTGGCCATGACGACTGGCCGGCAAAAACTGCCGCGTCAATTAAAAATACGCAGAGCAACAAGAGCAAGCTGCAGCCAACTGAAGAAAAGAGCACGAAAAAGCCACCCAAGAAGAAGCCACACAAGAAGAAGGCAACCAAGAAGAAGAAGGCAACCAAGAAGAAGAAGGCAACCAAGAAGAAGAAGGCAACCGAGGAGAAGGCAACCGAGGAGAAGGCAACCGAGGAGAAGGCAACCGAGGAGAAGGCAACCGAGGAGAAGGCAACCGAGGAGAAGGCGGCCGAGGAGAAGGCGGCCGAGAAGAAGAAGGCAGCCGAGGAGAAGGCGGCCGAGAAGGAGAAGGCGGCCGAGAAGGAGAAGGCAACCGAGAAGAAGAAGGCAACCGAGAAGAAGAAGGCAACCGAGAAGAAGAAGGCAACCGAGGGGAAGGCCAAGGGGAAGGCCAAAGAGAAAACCAGCAAGAGAGATAGGGACGATGATATCGCTGAGTCTCTGGTTGGTCTCTCATCCGAAACAAAGAAGGCAAGAAAGTCGTCACAGGAGACAGTGGCAGTGAAAACGCCCAAATCTGCCAAATCATTCCCGAGGGCAGATATCATTTCAAACGACGACAAGGAGGGGGCCAAGGGGGAAAAAGGAGAGTGCACTAAGTGTAAGCTTGAACGCTTGACTGGCAAAAGAACTCGGGCACATCACGCAAAATGGTGTCCAAGGAGTACGAGCGGCAAAAGGGGGAAGAAAGCAAAAGAGAGGGAGGCCACATGGCATAGCCCCCGAAACAGCCCCACCAGAACCAGAGCCAAAATCGATTACCGAGAGTGAGATCGATCAGAATGAGAGGATGACGGTGGCCATGTGTAGATTGCGCGCGGGACGGCCCCAGAGATTGATATTCGCGGCTGGTCATTATTTCTGGCACCCCGGTCTTGTATCTAGTCGAATTTATCGTAGAAATCCGTACAAAAACATAGTCCGTAAAAACCCTAACCCCCAAAAAAGAAGAGAAGAGGGAAACAAGTAACCAAAGTAAAAGACTGTAGGAATAAGACCACAGTAAAACAGGATTAGGAGAGGGGAGATTATGAATCCCGCGCAGATCCCGCGGTCCTAAAGTCACTGAAAATAGTGGTGGTATCTTACTGAAAGGGTGACTGAGAAAAGGTTTATCCCCAGATAAATTCTCTTCGCTCACTATTTTTTCTTTGGATTTTTCCAAAGAAGGGTGAAGAAGGAGTGATTTTCGATTGTCTTCATTTTTTATTAAGGTCCTTCTGCTCACAATATTTATAGTAACATCGTACAAGAAAGGTACGTGTACTCCCATACAATACCTCTAGAGGCCCTTACTGGGCTCATAAATTTTTCTATTCATCCTAGAGAGGAGTGACTTTTGAACGTGCATTTGTCTTCAGGAAGACACCCCCCTCGAAAAAGGGATTGTTATCATCATAGGTACCTCTAGGTCCCTTTTGCTCATAATTTTTTAGAATGATCAGAAGAGAAGTGTTTTTTATTGCAATTGAAATTTGTTGACAACATTTTTTATCCAGGTAGGACTTGCAGTCTCACAGAAACAACCTATCCCTATCACAAAGACGGAAAAGAACAATGAAAGGTGACATCTTGGGCCCAAACCACGAAGCATTATTTCTTGCCTCTGTGATGGGGACAAAGATGATGCTTAGGTCCTGCCTATGGTCGGGCAAAAGTGACCCAAAGAAGATGGGTGTTCTCGAAAAAAGAATATCTGTATGGAGTCAAGAGGTCGTCGTTAAAGAACTGGATGAAATAGTCAGGAATCATAAAATGCCCGACTTTGCAAGGGAGGTCGTCAGTACCTCCGATTTCGCTAGCCCAGCCTTGCTTCACACGCGCCTCTTGATAAATGCATCAAAACACCTAATTGAGCTTTGCCGCTCTGGGCTAGGAGCGAAGACAATGGAAAAAATGAAAGATTGGTTCGGCATGATGGAAACAACAAGCCATAGCCGCCTGTGTAAGCTACCTCCCCGAAGTGTGGAAACCAAGATCACCGATGTGATTAACGACTTTCGTCGATTCGAATTCGATAGTGAATCACTTGATGAATCAGATGCCAACAAAGATCATCCCGAGTACCCATACTTTGATCCTCACAGTCTTTACATCCAAGTGGCGTACATGGTCTATTTCTATACAAACAGCAGAGAAATAGCTCGCCCACCCTCCACCTCTGTTGGCTTAGGGAAGACACGCACGAGCAGAATCAAGATGTATGATTGGGAGTCTCTCTCCGGCGAATTGTTTGATCAAATTTTCAGAATTTATACACACGGGCTTCACATAGCCGATTCGCCTGTCACAAGAGATTATTACTTCTCCTTGATCAAATTGCCCTACATAGAGCTGAGGAAACATGTTACGGATAAGGGGGGCGTCCCATCAGTGGACTTCTTGCACAATACGGTGATGTGCACAATGTCCTCCAAGATAGCGGACATTTCCACTTCACAGCCATCCTCTAGGGGTAGGTGGAGAAATCAGATTTACCAATGGACGATGTTGTGCGCTAAGGCTACTTCCAAGGCCTTAAAATTTTCAAAGGAAATTGGACAAAAGAGGGAAAAGGTTCTCAAGAACTACATTAAGGGTAGACGAGGCACAAAGCCTTACAAACCGAGGTGCCCAGACTATTTCGAGAGAGACATTCACATCATGGGGAAATTGTCATCCCTTTACTACCTTCACTTCGACCCAGTGGGGAAAGTTGCAAAGCAGTTCATGATTTTTTAGGCATGAGCCCTAATACCTTTATGATTATGTTGTGGCAAAATGTGTGGGGAGCAAGCATGGCTGGCTCCAGTCGGGGTTTACCAGATGGCTTTTCATAGATCAGTCTGACTTGGGGGTTTCTCGTTCTGCGCAGTGTTAGGTCCTGTATTTGCGCCAGACGAGGGGGGGGGATGCGGGGTTAGCATCAGACATACACATAGTAGTTCATAGAGTAATGTCTTCTCCTAATACCTCTAGCTAAAATGGCTCGGTGAGTCAGAGAACAAAAACAACATGAAATTCTGTGATTAGGGTGTACTTCTGTCATACAACGATGATGATAAGGAGAGGAATATCAGATCCAAATTTTTGAGGAAGGAGTATGCTTGTTGAACATTTTAACGCAGCAGCTTCACCCTTCGTCTTCTTCTTACTTATCATACTGTGACACGCGACAAGTATCGTATTTTCGTAAATTGTACTGATTCCTAAGTAAACTGTTACAAAATGGCTGATTACCTACAACAAAACACACCCCCGGGATTGTACAATAGCTCTACCCTTCTACCTACGAAGGGTGGATTTAAGAAAACTTCCTCGCGCGTCATTTTGACCTCGTCGAAGGAAAATGCCAAATGTTTAGGACAGAAGTAGGCTAGGCTAGTGAAAATTGGATAATTAACGAAACTAAAATTTCCGAACAACAATATGGTGAAAAAATCGTGGGAGTATCGCTCTATCGTAGCTCTGTCGCTCGTTCCAAAGCTAGGATTCATAGGTACCATAAATCAATTTCTCAGGGTCCGGGCCTCCTCTCACCGAATGTGCAGTGAGGTATCCCACACCACAGAGTTTTGCTCATAATTCTGGTTTGACCCCTACCCCTAGAGTGTAAACGTAAGAAGAGTAACGGAAAAAAAAATCATGGCCGACGATTTCTTCTCCGATCACGAACACAACTGGGATTCAGACCATGAGGACGACTCAGATCCTGACTACATTGCTCCACCCAATAATGGAGTGCATCCATGGTGAGGATCAGGTTACAAGACTGCACTTAGCTAGAGAGGTCCCAACAACGTACTATCATCTGTGTACAACATCACTATCTCATCTTTCTTTTGTTTTCTTATTATTAGGGGCGCAGCAAGTACAGCAACACCAAATATGTCTGTGCGACTCATGGAATATGGAAAGGAAACCATTAAGTCCCATTTTGATTGGTGTGAGCAAGTTAATACGGACATGGACGCACTCAGTTTCGTAATCTCAACAGATGAAAAAATGTCAGAAGAAATGACGGCCGCCATACGGGAGTTTCTCCTTCCTTATGGCACGGGGGCACCCGGATCAGGGGTCAACTTCCCTGCAAGAGCAATTGGGTCTAACAAAAGTACAGAAGGCATGTTCGGATGTTGTGGTGCCAAATGCAAGTACCTACCCAAAATCTTGCAGGGCGAGGAGTATCTAGTTATAGACGTGCCAGTGAAAATTGGATTGCACAAACATTGCAGGGACAAGCTTATTCATCGCCTGAACGAAGGTGGCTCTTTCGTTTTCCCCGCCTCAGATAGCACTGGAGTATGCTTTGATCACCAAGCCTCCGCAACAAAACCAACCTTTAAGACTCTCGTCGAGGCCATCATCAACTCATGCAATATGCAAACGGATAGCGACCCCCTCCACATCATCCATGTGGCTCAGTTGGGCTGCAGGGACCCACTCCAGAATATCGGGGACATACACAACATTTTTGATCGCATCAGAGCAATGAGACAATGCGGCTTGAAAGTTGAACTGATTCAGTTTGATATTGCATTTGGTGCCCAAGTACTCCGCCAGAATCTCATCCAGGCGAGTTGCACAACACCAACAAATGATACACACACTCTGTTGAGAGGCATAGGCACAACCACTAAAGTGTACCCTCTTCACGAGGTTCCAAATATCCAGGCTGAAACTGACGAGCACTCCACATCAATAGAGGGCACAATAAATGTCAAGAAGAGAAACTGGGGGAAAATGCGTCATCAGCTAGAAATTCGCGAAGACGAGAACAACGCAGCAGCACTGTATCTCTCGGAGGCGGACGACTACCATGCGCTAGCGATCAACTCCGACACCATTCAAAGTGTGAAGGCTTATTCAACCATCTCCCACGCTCTGATGTCAAAACGCCAAAAGTTCCCCCTGAAGGTCGATGACATGCTACATATTGGTGAGAGGAGCATTGAATCTATCCAAACGCTGGCCAAAAACCTGGGAATCTCCCTTCAAGAGGCGTTCGGTATAGTGCGGCATTATGGCATAGGGTTTCGAATTGAATGTTCAATTCGTCCTTCGGAGAAAGATGAATTCCGAGAACTTGGCCATTTCAATGACATCCTCCTTCTTGCATGCATGTCTGTATGTGAATTCCTGCAAGAGTGGAAGCCTGCTGTCAAGTTTCTTCCTTGTCAGACAATCGAAACCAGAGCAATGAAAATGGTGGATGAACTTACATCCATGGTAAAGTTCAGACACCAGCTTCAATTCAATGAGGCATACAATAACAACAAGGTCACTAAATGGCTGCGATTCCATTTATCAATGGTGATGATCACGATCGGGCTTATCCCTGTCTTCTCAACAAAGTACATCAAAGAATGGTTACGCGACCTAGCAGACGATCGATTTGACCCATTCAACCAGGTTGGCGAGGAAGAAACTCAAGTCAATGAAAGGTTGGTTGCAGTTAATGAAAGAATGTGCACTTCTCTGCAGACTTTTTGCGAGGAAGATTTGAATTTTTCACGAAGGGGTGCTCAACGCTTAAGGGACTTCGTCCACAGTCTGGATCACGAAGACCCAATCGAATGCTTCAAAGATTTGAGTCTGAAGGATAAACTTTTGCTTGCTCGAACGCTTTGGACGGATATAATCCCACACATGTCAGGCTTTTTGTCTCATCAAAGAAACAGACCAAATCTACAGGACAGCCACAGTCATCATGGCTCGGTTCAGAGTTTAGACAGTGATGAAGACCCTGATGCCAATGACAATAATCTAAGGTGGTGGAAACAGATGGACAAATGTCCTCAGCCTATGTTGGAGAGACTAATAACCGAATCTCCAATGCCCAAACATCCGCTTGCACTGGCAATAATCTCCCTCGTGAAGATTAGCACCCTGTGGAGTACCGACAGACCCGGCTTCAACCAGATGCTGTGCGAATTCATACTGAAAAGCATTGAGACTATGCCCCATTCCAATTCCAGTCGTTATGATCAAAACACTGTGACTTTGATCACCCGAATCAGTAACAGCGACAATGTCTCAGTGCGTGACCTCCAAAGCATATGCTTCTGCCTGAATCTGATTCGCTCGATAAGGACAAAAAGCAGCACCATGAAGGAATATCAAGAACTGATATGTCAACATTTTCACTTCCCCTCATCTTCGCTACAGTTAGGGATTAACCCACAAACTGAGCACTACGAGGCGTTTCTAAACAGCATTCTGAATGAGGAGTCTCTAAACCAAATTCTGAATGATGTGCTTTTCTCGGATAGAGCCATCCTTGTCTCAACAGTTGGACCCAAGAAAACTTACTACAGAACCGCAGACAACTCAAAAATTGAAATCTATTCTGTGACAGAGCTCCTTCAACAGATAGAAGGACCATTACACAATCGTGTGGAGCTAGAGAGCAGACAACTTTATTACATTCTTGCCAAGAGCCTAAATTCAGGACATGAAAGTGAACAAGTCATCAGGAGTTCTGAACACGACTTCCTTTCCACATCAGACAACATAGAACTTCTTTTCCTGACAAGCGAGGGCACAATAAACAAGGATTTCCAGGGATGCAGAACATTGGACCAATTGCAAACGAAGCATTCGGGCGGTTATCCAGCCGAAGTCTCCCTCGCTGTATATAGTCTCATGCATGGGTTACATATTGCATTTTACAATATGCAAACTGAGATAACCGTCTTCTTCACATGCATTACCTCAAGGTCTACTTCAAGGTCAATCAAGTATGAGATCAGTGGTACGAATTGGATCCCCCTATCGTCGCGCGCGCTGAAATTAACCTCCTTTTCATGTAACAGCGAGAACAAATTTGCCAAAATTACAACGGAAGACAATGAGTTGCCCATCATCAGTCACATAGATGATTATTCAGTGAACCCCATTGCACAGGATCTTCAACGAATAAGGCTAAAAAACCTCAGCGAAGTCCCCAATGCCAAGAGGAGCGGGGCCAGGAATAGGCCCTTTATCACTGCCTTGTCGAGTTTACTGGCGAAGTTAGATCCGCAATACCTAGTTGAAGAATCAGGTGATCAAAATCCAGAACGTCTTGGCCTAATCTCATTTTTGGAGGAGCTGTCATGTCATCATCCAGGCCGGTTTGATGGATTTCACGAAAGTACAACCAACCAGTGCCCAGAATTGGTCCAGCCGCTGAAACTGCTTGCATGTTTTTTAAAACAATCAGTCAGATGGAAAGAACTGGGCCACAAACTGTTGTGCCCCATTGCATGCCTCAAGCACCACAATTTGATCTTGTGTGTTTTGGAAAAAATCAAAAGCACCAAGACCACCTATTATTACTCGTACATCCCCGATAAGCAAAGGGTTGAGTGCATCAAGTATCCCTCCGGGTATTGGAAGTACACTCACCGGCCAAAGACTCTATACCTCTATTGTTCAGAAAAGACATCACAGGAATATCACCCACAAACAGACCCACGACTTACAGAAGAGAATCTGTGGCGTCACACAGACTCTCTCGTCGGCCAGTTCTCCCACATTCCCCAGTGTTCTCTGGCGAGTAGTTTTTTCCCACGCTTCGAATCTTCTTTCGGAATGACGCAGTTCTACTACAAAGGAGACCCAAAAGACTACCAATTGAGACCCGAAGAAGGGAGCGCAGTAGTGGCGACATCTGTCACGAGTTGCTCTGGACACATGAGCCACCTGAATGTAAAGGGTATCAGCCACAGTGCGTTGGTATTGATTTTCCCCAATAATGAACAAGGACGACCTCAGTGGGACGCATGCATCGTTCATCATCCCCTACAATGTCCGTCATACGCTGCCCAAGAATTGAAACGCATTACTGCAATTGCATCACAACGTGGTGGCTCTGCGGTGTATACACACATCACAATCAAAGGCAGGAGCATCGAGTGTTTAGAGTCTCGCTTCCTTATCATTCTTTATGCCTATTTGGGTTGGAAATGTTCCAGTATCAATCAATTTAAGACTGCAATGGAAAAGGTCAATTCGGAACGAGGTTTAATCGAGAATGTCAGAATATGGACACAAGATGTGATGCAAGAAAAGCGGTCACGCCCACCCTATTGGGTAGTGCATTTGTGTCCTCCCCAAATGTCATCACACACATCAAATTTCTCTGCCGCAACCCCATCGACATTGTCCACATCCACAACATCCTTAACCACTACAACGAACGCAGGCCCTCGCGAACATACACGCAAACGCACACACCCAACCACATCCATAGCCACGCCCCCATCGAAAAAATTAAGGACAGCCGAGGCCATGGCCATAGCCATGGAAGCCTACATGGATCGCGGGGATTGTGCAGTGCGATGGAGAATGCATCCAGCAGCCGGGTTACAAAACCCCAGTGGCAAGAACCTGTGCTACATCAACGCTGTCGCGCAGTTACTGCACGGCATGAA
>JALLOV010000074.1:0-14888 GCA_036939655.1 Thalassiosira allenii | reverse complement strand
GGGAGGGACCCACGCGCGCAGGCAAAAAAATGTAACCAGCGAGATCGAGATCGTTTATCCTGCATGCAATTTTAGATTTTTTGTTAGCAAGTCGCCTAACAACTCAGGTTGAACCTAAGTTCGATTTTGAACTCAGGTTGAACTCAGGTTGCGAACTCAAGTTGAGCCGGTCTGTAGACCTCGATGCATTCTGAAATCGAAATCTTTCCAAACAGTTGACTCAAGCATGACTCAAGAGTTCAGTTGAACTCAATTTAGCTAGTCGCTGAACGGCTTGGGGACGCACGCCAAACAAATAACAAATTGACACGGCTCCTTCGCGATGGTAAACAAGCGCAAAACAGCCGCGGACTTGGAGCTTGAGCTCGACGACTTGCGAGAAAAATATGAAGAGGAAGGAGTCGACGAATTCGATGCCGAAATGCAACTCAGAGAGTATACACGTGCAAAGGCGGGGTTGAAAAAGTGCAAAGAAAGCGGCGGTAGTGCATGGATGATCAAAGACTACGAAGATACAATCGAGAAGTCAAAAGAGCTTGCCGGTAAATACAAGAAGATTGCAAATCTTGAGTGCAAAATCAAGAGGAAGCGATGCGAAGAGGAGCGGAAGAAGCAAAGCAGTAAGACGGCCGAAAAGGAAACCCAGACCGACAACCCAATTCCATTGCAGGCTTTTGATGGACTTGTTTCGAGCGCCCAATCTAGAAGAAGGCCAATATTTGGTTTAGGGGATCATCTTCTAAGTCGAAAGAAGCAGAAGAGCGGCGATAGATCTGAAGTAGATAGGCCAAGATATGATCCCGAACTAAAGAAGTGGACGTAGTTTGGTCGTTGCAAACGAATACGGCCCATGCCCTTGTGGCATGGGCCGCTCTCCTCCTTCATCCTCCTGTATCCTGTCTCGCGTAAACGCGTACCGAGAATGGCTAGTGTACATAAACCTATCTCTTAGATATGTACTAACTTGCGCCGGCGCGGCACGTATCGGCTTCTTATGTGGTAAAAGCCGCTTGAACACCTTTCTGTCACCGAACAAAGAAGAGATTAGCCTCGCTTGCCGGTGCTTGGTGCCCCTTGTGTTTATTGTTCTTTGCCTCCAACCCAGGCTAGGCAAAACATTCTATCCCCCCGGGGGTATTTCGGGGCACTCCATTGTAATCGGTGGGAAAAAAGAGTAAGGGTAGCTTAGCCAGTGCCGCAAAAAATAATACAAAGTCCTATGTAGTATACAGATTTGGCGATAGTCGGGTACCTTTGTGTGGCAGCAAAACTGAAGTGACATAAAGATTTATCGCCAAAGAACAAATAATCAGTCTGCCGCCCGTCTGCCGGTGCCGCGCGATCTTCGCTTCCTCTCTCGCCGGCCGCCCGTGCCCTCCCTCTCCTCCTCGCCTGCCTCCCAGTCTCTTCCGCCTTGCCCTCATTCCTCCAGCAAAATCTTCGGAACATCCATCATCTCCCCCCGCTTGGGGTCCCCTGGGCCCTGGGGGGCCGGCCCGGCGGCAAAGCCAAGGGTGATCCGTCATAAATTTGCTTTCATTCACTGCCAACTCCAAGTTGTTGTCCCCACCCCTTACCTGCGCTGTGTTCAGCTAGCCGGCGAAGAACAAACGCTACGGCCATGTCTCGCCACGGCGACATCTCGAGCTCTCCGGACACCGGGCGTCTGCGTCTTTCAGTTCCCTATGCCCCGTCTGCACACGAACGAGGAAGTCCTCGCCAACGCCGAGAAGATCTGCGACATCGTCAAGGGCACGAAGATCGGCTTGCCTGGGATGGACCTCATCGTGTTCCCCGAGTACAGCACAATGGGGATCATGTATGATCGCCGAGAGATGTTCGACACGGCGTGCGCGATACCCGGGCCGCTGACGGACATGTTCGGCGAGGCGTGCAGGGAGGTGAGCGTTTGATTGCGACGTGATGGTTCGCGTTGTTGCAGTTGCCGTTCATCTTATGTTATTATTCTCGTACTCTCGATGTGATAACCTAAACAGGCCGGCGTGTGGGGAGGTACGTCGTCGGGTCATTCAATCTTCATTCTCGTCTCAGTTTTCTTCGCGCCTCTCTCACTCTCACTATCTCACTCATCAATGTTCGCACCGATAGTGTTCTCCTTGACGGGAGAGCAGCACGAGGAGCATCCCAAGAAGAATCCGTACAACACGCTCGTGCTCATCAACGACCAGGGTGAAATCGTGCAAAAGTACAGGAAGCTCCTTCCCTGGACGCCGATTGAAGGTAAGTAGCAACGTGTTCATATCTTGTGAGCGGTTCTTCCCGAGACTCATATTATTATTATTATACCTAATTCCATGTTAACTCTGTGATACCAAAGGATGGACACCTGGAAACCTCGGGACTCTCGTAACAGACGGACCCAAGGGGATGAAGATTTCTATGATCATTTGCGATGACGGCAACTATCCAGAGATCTGTGAGTGCAGCGACTTGCATTTGTGAACCTGATACTCGCTCTGTGCTGTTAGTTTATTCAAATTATACGTGCACTCTCAAAGGGCGAGACTGTGCGATGAAGGGAGCCGAGCTCATCATTCGACCACAGGTAAGTTTTTGTTTGATTCTGTATCATAGGATCGTTTGAATGTTGCATCATTAAGTCAATTAATGGCGTAATCGCACGCTTAGGGTTACATGTACCCTGCGAAAGATCAGCAGGTTCAAGTGTCCAAAACGATGGCTTGGTGTAACCAGGGTACGTCCCGAGCAGCTTCTGAAGCCCGCTTTAACGAACGAGAACTAACTTCATGATGTTCCTAAAGTATATGTCGCGGTCGCTAACGCCTCCGGCTTCGACGGAGTGTACACATACTTCGGTCACTCCGCGATCATCGGCAGCGACGGACGCACGCTAGGCGAGTGCGGCACCGAAGATAACGGCATCCAGTACGCGCAGCTTTCCATCTCGGGTATTCGTGATGCTCGCGCGAACGACCAGAGCCAGAACCAGCTGTTCAAACTGACCCACCGCGGGTATTCCGGTGAGAAGAAGAAGTTGATATATTGTATTCTCTTCATTGTCACCTACAATCGCCATCTGACGGTTGTGACATCCGCAGGAGTGTACGCGAACGGCGACGGTGACAAGGGAGTGGCGGAATGCCCCTTCGATTGGTACAAGACGTGGGTTACAAATCCTCAGCTGGCACAGAAAATGGCCGAGAGGGTGACTCGAAGCACCATCGGCGTTGCGTGTTGTCCCGTTGCCGGAATCCCGTCCCCGAGCAAGGAGGAAGACGAGCTGTTGGAGCTCACTAATGAGTTGAATCTCATGTGACTCATCGGCAAGCAACCAAAGCTCCTTTGAATAATTTGCTTGAGCACTGGTGCTTGTGACTTTGGGTGTAGTCGATAAAAGAGGCATCAATAGAAGCAACTATTTACGGCGAAATCAGTGTCACTATGTTTCAATATAGAGAGATATGCCTGTACACCAAGAGAATGAGAAGGTATCACCCTGAAGACTTCTTGCTCTTACAACCTTCGAGGATCACACGTGCGTAAGAATGCAACCATGTCATCATGAAAACCATCCCGCTCCTCTCCATTGAGAGCTTTCTGTGCATAGTCGTCGAGGTCTTCTTGTACAGAGCTTTGCTGTTGATGTTGAAAATTTTCTTCCAGCCCGCTTTGCGCGTTATGATTGTCCCAGAGAGGACTATTGCATGAGGCAACAGCTAAATTCGAGGTTGTCTGGGCCGCGCTTTGCAGGTCCTGAAGATGTTGAGGAGTGGGCTGGTTAGCTAAAGCTAGCTGGGCAGCTGATAGATTCGGGCCAATGAGAGGAAGCTCGGCCAAGCTATCGTTTGAACGTTGCAAGGCTGTAGCTGCATTCGAAAGTCCGTGGTATAAGGCTTGGGAATCTGTCACTGCAAGCTGTGCCAAGTTATCGTTTGAACGTTGCAAAGCTGTAGCTCGTTCGTCCAGAAAGCCTGCATTCGCAAGTCCATAATTTTCCGTTGGTGTACTCATCGCAGAACTAGGCGCCACGTCAAAAGACGTTGCCGTGTTTGGTAACATCTGTGTACTGTTGTTCCAGCCAAGCGCTTGTATGATCGACTCTGTTTGTGATAGAGCTGGTATGGTGGTGGATTCTCCTGCTTGTGTTGCGCTTGCGGAGTTCCATTCTGATGAGCTCGTGGCCGTGTCTCTAGATACATTACTCGAACTTCTCATTTCATCAGAGTATACTTGAGGCGTTTGAGTTCGGGCTTGGACAAGTTGCATTAGCTGCGATGAAAACGTTGTGGCAAGTGCTGACTCTGCTTGTATTGGTACACGAGAAGCCGCATCAAGTCCAGGGCAAAATGCTGGTGTTGCAGGTACATACATCGGCACTGAAGATGGCAATGGATGCAAGCTGGTTATCTCGAAGAAGTTTGGTTCCTCTTCTGGATTAGGAAGCAGCTTTCCTTGTCTTGGCGAAACTCTTCTCATGAGCCATGTTAACCTCGGTAGGCCCCTCAGAAAACACTGGATAATAAAGAGGCAATCAGTTCGATACGTCAAATCAGAAAAAAACAATAAAAAATAGACAGTCTCATTCTTACCTCGTGATAATAGGCACCGACATCGGGCCCGACACGATAGAGCCTCTTGAACCCCCAACCGGATAACTGACGCGTGAAACTCTCGTACTTTGAGAGACCGAAATAACCTAGCTTCAATACTATTGTCAATAGAAGATCTTTGTTCAATATTCTGAATGCACGGCCGTGCGGCTGAGTAATGAAGATAAAGATGGGAATAGTGGTGAGATTTCAGACAGATAGCGCCTTTTCTCAATAGGTTTGTTCCCGTTCTAGTTGGAGTGGCACTAAGTCAATCTCACCAACCACGTAATGATATGTGAGAACTGAGGCTCGGAGAGTAAACTATGGAGCTTTGCAGGAAAATTAGAGTCTGACTTCTTCTGCCGCACGACGGCCCCACCTTCTTGGAGGAAGCAACTGAAGTCACGATAGGCATGATCGACTTTTGCTTTTTTGCTACCGCTGCTCTTCGGACTTGCTTTGGCATTATCATTGGCGCTCATTGTTCTGGTTTAATCGGCGGAGGTGAAGTAATGAATTATGCGTGCCTTCTTTTCCTTTGTACCATACAATATCTTCTGCTTCATATTATCTTCAGAACTAATGGAGTGTTTGAGTTGGTATAATAGTACCATACATTATTTTTTCACCTCTTTCCCCCAGGTTTTGCCCAACAGCAACTTAACTCCGAGAGAGAGAGAGATAGAAGCATTGGTACTTCAGAGTGTCCATGATAGGATTGTACCGAAAAGTGGGATGGGTGCCCCTCTGTAGGTGTCTCTGAGAACAGAAGTGACCCCATCTGGTCGTATCGCAGGTCGTAAGCAAATCCCCTATGGTAATGAACACCCAGTAGATACCAGTGTATGTAGTCTGGAATTGTGAATTTGTGATCTCAGGTCTCAGGTTGGAGGCTGGTACTCTTAGGTACCTATGGTACCTACTTCGTCTTCTTCTGCAGATCTTGTGCAGATCAGGGTGCAGTACGACGGTGACCTGTGGATTCTGTGGGCAGACAAAGTACAGGACTACGACTCTGACACAAAATTGTTGCGTACCTGCGCATCTGCTTCTTTCTTTTTTCGATATGGTAAAGAGTTCCTCCGTATAGATTTTTCAAACCATTGGCAAGTGACGGTAAGACACATAGATACCTTACAGAGGGTACCTAGCCTTTACATAGTCTAGTCTGAGCGACGTCCGTCCTTGTGCAAAAATAAATGTAATCGAGGTATGACACTGTCTCTCAGTTTAACGAGGTACATAGGTCCTTCGCATTCAAGTTGCACTTCTCTAGAGCATTCAAGTGGCGCTTCTGTACATACAGCCTCATAGCATACCTTGCTTGGGTTGAAGTTCCTCGAACTATCCCCTGGATTATGGGATAACCTCAGGTATTAGATAGATCAGGGGGATTTTATCACATCATGTATGAGAGTGCCTACATAAAATATATCATAGCATAGCATCTCAGGCTACCTTGAGAGGGGAGATATTCTGTTCTTAGCGATATCGCATGTGACTTGTGGACGTTTTAACGTGAGGCAGCTGCGCTGTACAGCCAAGGCGCTTTCGTAGCGTCATAATTTTGGAAGAAAGTTCCGGGATTGCCAGGACATCACGGCAAAAGAGAACCCCTGCTGTCAGCACGGTGTCAGGGAAGCGTCAGTCATCACGGTAAAAAGAGAACTCAAGTGTCGTCTACATACGCAAAGGAACTTATTATTCCTCTGTACATCAATACTTATTCCAAATCGTGGACGAAGAAGAACCTTTTAATATGTGGGGAGAGCAGGCTCCGCCTTGGCTGATGATGATCGTGTATGGTAGGGTGTCTCACCTGCCAAATACAGTGACGTGGAGAACCTTGCTACAGGGTGCCGGCCTGAACCCACTAGAGCGACCGGCGTTTTTGCGAAGTTCCATGTGACGGACGCCCTTGGTGGTGAGATTCTGCGACCAGTGTTGACAGCCGACTCATTGTCGTTGTAAACCTCAGTGGGAGCAGAAGTATCAGAGAGAGGGACACCAGTGCGCTTGAAGTCACGGGCGAGTTGAGAAGGCTGACGGTGAGTTTGGAGCCCTCATTGGCCGCGCGAATCTCAGCCTCACAGGAGCTGAGGGCAGTCTGGTCCTGCCTGGCGCACACCAACCCAAGCAACAGGGCCGGACATGTGAAACACCACGGCCCCGCTCATACTCCGAAACTTGAAAAGGGGGGTGGTGGTTCCAGGCTAGATGGTGATCCCAATCTGGGAGCCCCAACAGTCATCACTGTAGGTGGTCAGATGGCCGAGGCGATCATGTTGTGGGGGAGGGACTGCGTCCTCGTAGGCCTCAGCATCGGAAGCGTCCGGATGGTGGAGGAAGGAGTGGAGGGGCTGACAGCGCCGAAATGAGAAGTAGATACCCATGTCATGAGTAGAGTGAATGTACTGGAGGGCGTAAAGAGCCGACTTCATGTGTCCCGAAGATGGGCACATGATGTAAGAGGAAAGGAAGGAATGGACTGGGGCGAGGTCGGGCTGAGTAGACGTTGCCAACCAACCGAGACTACCAACAAGACTTTGGTAGGCTTCCTTACGTCGAACCTGAGCAGCCGAGGTGTCATCAGGCGATGCAGCCGGGATGGAGTCGATGGGGAGGCCAGACCACCATGGAGTAGCCAGAAGATTCTGATTGCGGTCCTCCTGCAGACCGAAACTCTCGACGAGATTGCGAGCGAATCCGGATTGGTTCATGTGGATATCCACATGTCCATCGGACACCTGCCAGAGAAAGTTATTACCAAGGAACCATTCCACGGTATCCACGAAGTCGACAGGAATCTGCGCCGCAAGGATGCGTTCAAACTTGGCCTCGACTTCATCAGATGTAGACAAGAAGTATACAAAATCGTCCACATACAGACCCACAACGAGGGGAACCTGGGAGGGTGTGTCAGATTCGTCTGATGGACCACGCACAAACCCAGAGAAGATGCACGGATCATAGGCATTTGACTCCAGACCCATCGAACGGGGGATGCGAGCAATCTTTTCCAACCAATGCTTCGGACTTCGATGCAAACCATAAAACGTTTTCTTGAGCAGCCAGAACTCGTTCTTGTCCGCGTCAGGGTTGCCAATGGGAGGCCTGATGATGACGGTCTCCTCGGGGGGGGGGGGGTTGCCATTGCAAAACACATTCTTAACGTCGCCCTGCCGAAGAGTATGACCTACTAAGGCTTTTGTGTTTTCTTGAAAGTTTCTTGGGAGGAGATGAAAATCTTGGGAGCTTTTGAGAGTTTTTCACACTTGTCATGTACATGTGTAGGAATAGATACAACAGTGGCAGTTCTTTTACTGCTTGTGTAGGGTGACTTATGCGGTGTGGGTTCATCAGATTCAGATTCCGGTATTCTGCGTGATGTATTTTCTATGTAATAAATTCTAGCTTCGTAGTGGCAGTAAAATCTAATCAATCATGCAACGAAATGCGAACTTTCACCACAAAGCTTGTAGCTATTTCAATGTAGGAACTAGTATCTACCGGCGATATCGATCACATTTTGGACCCACGATATAACTTTTTGTACGTAGCTACAAGTCAGAAACTATCTATCGCACAAGCCAAATCGGCAATTTACGGAATTGGGGCCCACTTTGACCGGTCTCGCTCGGGCGGTAGGCGGCGGATTCGAGTCAGACCAAGTACCGTCCCTTAAAGTAGTGCTAAAGGGCTAACTATTCCGTGTCTCAGATCTCCGCTAAGGTCCGTTCCGCTCCGACACCGCATCGCCGAAGATCGGCTTCCGAGGGTTGAGATCGTTCGAAATTTTGAATGATGTTCTATCGTACAACGCTAACTGAGCGCTAGCTTTAACTTTTACGGATTTCGATTTTCCGTCATTTCCGTTGCCGACGGCCTCTTCTCTTCGCCTCCAGCGCCTCCCCACGGCAACCTCTCCCAACCAATCGGCCCAAACCATCACCCACCGTCCCCGAGGGACCCCTGGCCTTCGTCTCGGCGCCGCTAATGGTGTGCCGCTCCCGTCAAAGCCCCTGAACTGCCTCTCCCGCGTGTCCACGGCCGGCCGTCATCCCACCGTCTCCACCGTTTGCTGCGTGTTCCGTCCTCGATCCGCCTCCATCCGTCTCTTCCCAGCCAGCCAAATACTGCTGCTGCAAAGGATCCGTGTTGCCAACATCGACGGTGATCTTCAGCATGTCACAGAGGGCCGCCCACGCTGGCGGACAATCCCTCTCCAACGGACAACAGCAACAGCAACTGCTGCTCACCGTGTGTTTCGGGGCGTTGGTCGGAATTGATGAAGCCGACATTGCAGGAGGATTCCTCCCTGAACTGCCTCCGTTGGGACTTCTATTCTTCGATGAGACTGGCATGTCCACCAGGGGAGATGGCGAGCCCCTCAATACGGCATTTTGGCAGGTCACCGACCATTCCCACGCCAATACAATCTACAAATTGAGGCATTTGGGGAGGAAGATGGCAGAGGAAAAGGTTGGGGACGGGGGAGGAGGTTTCTGAACCTGCAGGGAGGAGGGTACGAGTTTCTGTTTCAGGGGGGAAGCATCGTTAGCGTTCTCTGGGGATGGAGGGCCGGGAAGGCGTACGGCTGGTTTACGGTGCCGGAGGGTACCCCTCCCCAAGCAATTGACGTTCTGTCTCTTCGACATTGGATGGAGAACGACCACAATCATTGAGTCTGGACGCAGAAGAAGAGAGGGTGCAAGATACAACAACATATCTGGCTCTATCATTACAATACAACAATTACACGTAACAACATAGAAACAAAAAAGGTACGCCACAATCACTCCTCTTCTTCCTCACTCTCCTCCTCGGCCTCGCTCTCCTCCTCCTCGCTCTCGGCCTCGCTCTCCCCGGCCTCGCCATCTCCCTCCTCCTCGCTCTCGGCATCGCCCTCGTCCTCCTCGTCGTTGCCGCCGAACTCCAGGTCGTTATTCTCCGGAGCGCTCGCGTCGCTATCCAGCGACTCGGCATCATCGTCGTCACCAGCATCGTCTTCAGCATCCGAGCTGCACGGACTGACATTGGGAGACGCTCTGTCTTTCGTCTCTTTGAAGACGCGCATCAGGTCTGCCTTTAGTGTTGGCAGAGGATCGTCGCCTGGCTGCTTCTTCCACTTGCAGTAGTCCTTCAGCTGGGCGACCTTCAGATCCGAAGGCTTGAAGCGTCTCTTCTGTATGATGCGCTTGATCAGGACGATCTTGCGCTGGAGCTCGAGGAGCCTTTTCTTCTTCTTCGCCGCGATCCTGGACTGGTTCTGTCGCCTGTTCTCGAACCTGCGCTCGACCTCGGCCACAACATCTGCATCCAGCTCTCCGTTTCCGGAGAAGAAGACGACTCCAGCAGTGAAATGTTTCGCCTTCTTGAAGCGCTCGAGTATCTTCTCTCTCGTCTTCACCAGAGATTCGGTATTGCCACGACGAGCATCTCTCGTCGTTTTCGTTTGGTGGAGCATGGTCAAGAGCGACCCGGCCGTCGCGCCGGATGTGTTGAGAGTCGATGCGGCTGCAGCGACCTGACTCGCAGCATCCGATCCCAACTGAAGACCAGAGCCGACCTGGGTCAGGTCGACTTGGTTCGGTGCTACACGAACAGTCCTCGAATTCGACGGAAGATCTTGCCTTTCTCGTCGGAGCTCAAGGATCTTACCTCGTTCGGCCTGTTCCTCTGGAGAAGCAGAAGCCAAGATCTCGGGGTCGTCCAAGACGGCCCTGGAGAAGGGTAAGTATCCAAGGATGCGGAACGTCTTCTGGGCCCACTCGACGTTTGCATACGTCTTATCCGACGCCTCCCTAACTATGATTGGAATCTCCTCCGTCGTCAGGTTTGCGTCGAGACCATGCTCCCGTCGCTTCTTCACGCGGAGCCGCTTCGTCTCGTACAGGGCACACTTGAAGCTGCCGTTCTGGATCTCGTGATCGTGGAACTGTGTTTTGCTCGTGCCGTACGGGCACACGAGCATGCCACACCAACGATGTGCTTCATCATTGATATATTTGAGGAACGCGAGGCCCATTCGAGAGATATGGCCGTCGACGATGAGGGCTGGGTAGAATTTGGTCCCATCCTCGTTCGTTCCGCGCTCGACAATCCCAAGCTTGTCCATCTTCATCATGATCCTTTTGAGGATACCTGATGTCATGGACCCGTTGGGACTGCAGTCACAGTAACACGGAATCTCCTTCCCGTCGACCATGCACGTCGGCCCCATGGGAAAGAACTTCCCGGGCCCGACATTGGAGAGAAAATCGTCGTCGTGCCCGATCCAGTCGGCGAAGATGTCGTTGCCCATGGCCCAATCCGGCTTCATTTTTGCGCCGGAGAAAATGATGGCCACCATGACAAGCTCGCCGGCCAGACGAGTGAACGGTACGACGGTGAAGTGAGAGTGTCTGCTGCTGGCCTCGTACCTCGGTACCTCTCCGACAGCGGTCATGCAACGCTGCCCTCCGTTATTTCCATCGCCCATTTCGCGAGTTGATGAACCAGTTTCATCGGCTACGATAACATTTTTGCCCGATCGGAGGATATCGATCGTGACAGCTCGGCCGAACGCGTCAGCTTCGTCTTGGACAACTTCTCCTTCCTGGTTCACAAGATATGGAGCATCGAGCAAAACTGCATTGCCAGACTTGATGAGGCCGGCTTGAAACGTGTTGTACATTTGGGCGAGTGCAGCAGAAGTGCAGTGCTTTGCTCGTAGACAAGCAAACTTTCGTCCGACCTTGCTCTCCACGATAAGTGCATTCCTCTTACGAAATCCCCTCCACCAGCCAAAACCGAGTAGCAGATTGTCCTTTTCGTAGCAGCCATGCTGTTGCTGCCACTTGATCATTGCAGCCGCGTACTGGGTACCTTCTACAAGGTTGTTAGCTACTTCTTGGCACTCGCCGACTGTCAGAGGATAGTTGCATTCCCATGAAGATATGATGAGTGCAACGAGAATGGGCTCCAGCACAAGCACGGGAGAAGGCGCCCCTGTGTTCCAAACAGTTAGGTTGCCAGCTTTTATCCGGCTATTAACCGTAGAACGAGGAACGTCGAAATCGCCATCGATGTTATACTTCCTCTTGGCTTCGACGATCAACTCTTTCAGCAGGCCATCTCTAACTCTCTTGCCCTTGTTGCTGGCCTCGTCTTTGGCGTCTGCGTACTCTATGCATACATAATTTACTGCTTGCTTCCGACGAATGTCTTTGGCTCGATTGTTCGCCTTGCTAGAACCCTTGGGACGGCCACCTTTATTTCTGGGCTTCGAGGATTTTTCGGGTTGTGGGGCAGGACCTTCAGATGGGGACGTAGTTGTACCATCAGTAGGCTGATCAGCAGTAGGATCGGTGGGAGGAGGGCCACTTGGAGGCTCAGTAGGACTCGACTACTCCGCATTGGTTGACGCCGATGCGGATGCTGATTCAGAGGACGAAGTCGGCGCTGATGACGTTGGGAAGCACGCCGGGCAGAGGAGTCTGCCTTCCGCCTCGGCGTGCTGAGGTATGCACAACCGATGCACACAACTTTTGCATCTCTCGCACTCTTGAGTATCGCTGCTCGGCATGGCGCATGGATTCCAGCTACACGGACCCTTGTACGGATTCAAAAGAGGACGGGCGAAGCAGCCGAAGCACAAGGCTTTGTCTTGAAAGCCGACCTGCACGCCGTTCGTGAAAGCGTGAGACATGTGACACATTTTATGCGTGAGATTCTCGCAATCAGGTGAGGCGCACGATTCGGGCACAAACGTCATGGGAACCCCGCAGCCCGGGAACGAGCATCTATTTGGCATGGCCTGCATGACCTGGGCCGATACCTGCGCACGTATCGAGTCAGCGTCGACGTTTGCTGCGTTCCAACTTGCTCGTTTGGGGGATCCGGCTCAGCCGTGGCTTCTGCCGAGGTCTCGGACGACGTCTCGGCGGAGGTCCTCGGAGACGCATCGGTCAACGACTCTGCTGTGTCCGCCGACGATTCGGGCGATACGCCAGCTCCCTCTTGTGCTGACGATGATGCAGGCAGAGTTGTTTGTGTAGGCACTGGTGATACCTGGTTACGAGCGCGAGCAGTTGCGACGATAGAAGCCAAGGATGGCCGAGAGGTACCAGAAGGTGCTCCTTTCTTCTTCTTCTTCGCCTCCTCTTTCTTGAGAGCCCTCACTCTGTTCTCGAGATCGGTTGCCGTGAACTCGAGCAACGCACCAGCGGGCTCCGACTTTATTCTCTCGACCTCGTCTGGATACCATCTTTTCGGCATCCTTCCTCCGTTATCCTTCATGGCTAGGATGCCTCTCCTAGCCGCTGCATCTATGACCGAAGTCTCCACCTGGCCCTTCTTGCGATAATGTTTGCGCCCCGGCTCTTGTCTATGATCTCCATCCCCTTCCCCATCATCCTCGTCGTCCTCGTCATCCATCAACAAAGAGCTGCGCTTCGTTCCGCGGCTCTTTGCTGCCGCCTGATTGTTCCCGCCGCGGGATTGCTTCTTTCCGCCACCCTTCTTGCCTCCACCCTTCTTCCCGCGGCCCCTCTTGCCTCTCTTTGATGGAGAGGCCATCGTTCAGAGAAGCGCCGGCTTCGGAGAGCCTCAATTCTAGCAGGTAGCCGCCGCAGACGTGATCTCGACCTGCTGTTGTGTGTTTCAATTTCAAGCTTCGGTCGAGCTCACAAAATGTGGCCGATTTGACCAAATCCGATTACTGAATTCCTACGTGGAGTTGATGCTTGATATGGGCCACAAAATCACCCCTCGTCTACACAATCAAACATACCATGCAATACATGCACATAGTTACTCTTCTCTTTGCAAGCAGGCAGCTAGAGATGATAGTTGATGGGTAACTGCATGTTCGAGTATTACTTCTACTTCGATTGCTCCTTCGTCTTCTCGTAGCTGCTCTTATACTTGGCAACCTTTTTCTTCAGAGTCTCAAAGTCACCAATGAAGCTGTGGTTTGCGGTACGCCAGTACCTTGAAATCACATTGTTACCAACAAACAATGCAAACCGAGTCCACCCTGTGAGGTATTCGTACGAGCGACATGACCGAGATATCTGGACGAAGACAAGTTCGCCATTGCGTGTTTCGAAGGACCCATCATTATTCATTCGAAGAAAGTGACTTATCACAAGCCAGTTAGCTTCAGGACCAAAGATGCCTAACTCACGCCCAGGCACCAAAGTAACGAACGTCCCGACCCTGTTTCGAAGCGCCTCTTCAAGAGAAGCAGCCCGAGCCATCAAATTCTTTCTCTCGTCGTCCATGCGAACAAGCTCATTGCATCGGCCTTCGAGGCGCTGGCTCTCGCGCTTGCACTGCTCGAGTTCGTCCAAGAGTCGCTTGTTCTCACTCTGAAGAGTTGCGACCACCGCCGCTGATGTATTGGAACCCTCGCCAGAGGCAGCAGTGGCAGCAGCCGTAGCATCTGTAGAAGTCTTGCTCGTCTTTGGCGTCACCTTTGGCGCATGGTTTCTCTTTGTCTGCAATAGAGATGTTGGAGAGAACGGAAAGCGAGATGCCTTCATCTCATCGATGAATGCAGGTAGCCGGCCCCGAGCCAAATACTTCAGCTCGATAAGCATCACTACTCCCTTGCAATCCCTGCCGCTAAACGAGACGAAGCTAGCACAGCACTGAACTCCGTGGACTTTTACAAGTGAGAGCACGTCGGTGCATCTCGCCGATACCTCTCTATCAACATAGCCGACGAACTCCCCGCGCATGTTCCGAACTGCGACGGCATTTGGGTCGTACTGGTTGCTTGGCTCAGGAAAGAGCGCAAGCGCTTCGCCTCTGCTGAGATCGTCACGTGCCAACGACGAACCTATACCAAATCCTCTGATGGTGACGATGGATATCCCCTGGCAAATCATTTCGCCTCCGCACAGTCCGGCCTTTCGGCCTTGATATCCATCGTTGCCTTCCGCGTCGTCCTCGCTTCCCTCGTCCTCCAAAAGCAATGAGCTGCGCTTCCTTCCAGGGCTCTCTGATCCCGTCCGTCCTCCGTTTTGGACGTGGGATCGCTTCTTGCCGCCTCCCTTCTTTCCTCCGCCATTCTTGCCGCCTCCCACCTTGCCTCTCTTTGATGGAGAGGCCATTGCTGCAAAGAAATCTCGGCTTCGAGAGCCGCAACTCAGCGCATCCTCCAGCGCGGAGGCCGAGGAGGGCCGTCGGCTGGGCGGAGAGCTCAGTTTAAATTTCAAACCGAGCCGAGGCGAGCGCTCGGAACTCCGTAAATCGAAATCCGTAAGTCGAAATGACACACAATTCAATGTCGCTGTCGGAGTCGCACTAATACTTCACAAGTGCTTT
>JALLOV010000073.1:0-14795 GCA_036939655.1 Thalassiosira allenii | reverse complement strand
CCACACGACACTGTTGTTGCATTTGCTGGACGTGTTCGTTCACTTCGTCTGGGCCGGCCCTTCCAAATCCAACCTCTCACAAAATAAAAAAAATCCAGATCCACCATCACTTCACCCGCGAGGTGCACCACCCCCATCATGGCCGACGACGGCTTGGGCACCACCGCAGCCGGCGCGTCGAATCCTGCTGCGGCGACGACATCCTCTACCACCAAGACGAACGGGGGTACCATCGATTTGACGGCCGAACCTTTGAAGAGTATCTGGCAAGCGGAGAAATGTGAGGAGCGCCTAGAGAACGAGGAGGTGGTTCCGGGATGGAAATGCGGCCACATTGCGGCTTCAAAAGCAAGGTGAAGCACGCTGTGATGGCTCTCTACCACTTCGCCAAGCAGCCGAGGGGGGGGATTATGATATGCAAGGCTGTGCACTCCCCGGAGGACACTGAGCTCTACGAAGGTTTATTCCAGCTACCAAGAAGGATGCGAAAAAGCGCGTGAACGACGAGCAGATGAACTTCGCCGTGGAGAGGCAGGCAGGTGCGGTCGAGGAATTGGTGGCAAGCAGAAACAAAAAGGCGCGAGGATCTGGGATATAGGGTTGAAGACTTCTACCCAGTGAGGCACGTCTCCCGCAGTACGACTGCAGGCCAGCCCTCGAATCAACCCTCCATCGATGCCTTAATCCAGAATATGTCACAGCAGGACATCCGTGTTTCCAACAATGCCTCCCTTGAGATGGCCATCGCGGACCTCTTCCACACAGAGAACTACGCTGACAAATCAGTTGAGTCCAAGAAGTGGTCCATCGTGCTCAAGAAAGCCCGTCTAGTGGGGGATGACTTCGTGATTCCCAACAAGAAGAAGATTGGAGGCGAGCTTCTGGACCTCAACTACAAGAACTGCATGAGGGACAACAAGTCGATGCTGCTGAAGGAGGTCCACGTGTTTGGATTGGCATGGATCGGCGACGGGGCAACAATCAAGCGGATGCCGCTCGTGAATATCCTGGCAATGTGTGGAGAAGTCCCGCCAACCGTCATCGCCATCCACGACTGCACCGGTCACATGTCCCCCTCCGGTGGGAAGAAGGACGCAACCTATATTGCCGATATGTTCCAGGACAAGGTGGAGGAGTACGACCCGGACAAGGTGCTGACGGATATCTTCTTCTTTGAAGGCGGCCAGAATCCTCACTGCAAAAAATCCTCGGGCCTTTGGTTTCCATGGAGGAGAGCATGTTATGTCTTTGTTTTTTGAAGACTTGGCAAAGCTTCCAGTAGTCAAGGTAAGCTGTGTGTAACTTATTATCATCTTTTTCTGTCTTGTTTTGTTTCTAATTCAAATGTCATTATCTCTTCAGGCCTTAATTCTCAGGTGCTGCAGGCTGTACAATGTATTTTCTTCCGGTGCGAGGCACGGCATCTACGCCCAGTTCATGAAGGAAGGTCGGTTTGCTCCGTGGCGCTGGCACCCGCTTCGCAACCTGGTTCTATGCCATGATTCGTCTCTTGCGCCTTGAGCAGCCGTTGAAGGCTACCATCAGCCAGGCGAAGTTCCGCGAGTTGCAGTTGAATGAGAGCGCCCGCCAGGCAATCTTGGACATCAACAACCCGGTGTTCTTCAAGGCGATGTACACCGTGCTCCGGGCTGTATTCCCCGCCCTTCGTCTCCTTTGTTATTGCGACGCAAATCGTCCTGCGATGGACAAAATCTTCTACCTTGCCCACCGCACTACTGTTGCATTAAATCTCTCAGTTGAATTTTTGAATGACGAGGACCTATTCAGTCAGTTCGCGGCCGAGGATGCAGGGTTGAGCGAGGAAGCTGAGGAGATCTTTGGAGAGGAGGAGGATGAAGGAGAGGAGGAAGAGTCAGGAGATGAAAGGTATGTTATCTGTTCTTTGAGGTTACTTTTGAAATACTTCTTGCAAACAGTATCTCACGCAGTATCTCTTCTTGCTTCTGTTTGATCGAAGTGACGGCAGGTCCGACGATGATGGCAGCATCGGGAACGGCAGTGCTTCCTCCAGCGATGGCATGGGATAAACTTTTGTGAGACTTTGGGATGGACGCAGGTCTAAAATCGAGCATGACTTTGCGATTTGTGCTTGGGCTCTCTCTATTTTGCAAGAAGTGCGTACAGATGTCAGAGAGAGGATGGATGGTGAGCATAGAAAGGCCATCGAGTGTGTTGTCAAGAAGCTTCACGTGCCTCCGTGCCCCAACAAGGGAAAGGCAAAGGACGGAACGCTCGTGGCCAATATGAGCCCTGACGCAGTTGCCGATCTCTTTTGGGACGAGTTCAAGGAATTCCAAAACCAAACTGGCCCATTTGACTCTCTCGCCAAGTTTAACTGTGCTAATGCTTTGGCTGGCCAGTCTCATCTTTGGCACGAGAAGTATTCTCTTCCTTTCACAGTCGTCCTTGGATTTGTGGCCTGCCGGACGACTTCGAAAGCTTGCGGCATCGGTGCTTGCGAGCGCTCATGGGGAGATGCAAAGCATATCAAGAGTGGGAAACGGTCGCACCTCAGCGGTAGGAGTGTCGAGAGACGAGCTGTGGTTTATACCAGCGCTCGCATCAATAATGCTTGGATTGAACGCAGGGAGACGGAAAGGACCAAGCGCTATGTTCGGAGATGATGATATGAAGTATGTGTCAATTGTTATATGTTTCTTTCCTTGTGCACCAGACCTCATTGTAAGCTTCTATATTATTGCAACAGCTTTGACCATCAGCTTGAGAATTTTGGGGTGGACACCGCGGAGTTGAAGAAGCCCGCTGCGCAGCGCATTTTTCGCGCATGGCTGGAGGATTGGGAGGAGGATATGTTGCAGCAGAATGATCCTGTTGCAGAGGCCCGTTTGCTTGAAAAGTATAAGAATCTCGTTTTTTTTGACCCTGACACTCAAACGACATTCACGATACATGACAAAAACTTGGAGTATCACCGGAAGAATAAGAAGAAGGGAATTGATGGTGGATGGTCGGTGATTGGTGTGGACAAGGACGATGATAGTGAGGGTTTTGCCATTGGTGAAATGCTTATTGGTTTGATCGCGGAGCATGAGCAGGCTCCGGGTATTGAAATCGTTCACCGTGAAGAGTAGGAGGGTTGGGGATAGTTTTTTTTGCTCATCAATGGGATCTTTGTTGGGCTCTGTGTGCGGTGTGGGGAGATAAAATATGTTAAATCATTGCTTGATTTACATGCCTACATATTGCTGCTGCGCCAAATATCACTATGCAAATGCTAAGTAGAAAGTAGAAACCCCTTGAGAGTGAGAGCCAACTGCTGCCCCCCTTGAAGCACCCAGCTAAAGACATGTCTGGGACATGTCTTCAAGCAGGCAAGTTGTCCTCATTGAAGCACAGGACATCTCGCGACATGTCCCCGACATGTCCCCGACATGTCTTCAAAATGTCCTGTCTTATGTCTTTGTCTTCTCCTAAGAAGAAAGACATCCAGAAGACATTCCCAGCTAAGCTCTCGAGCAAAGAGATTTGCTCTGACACCGGAGCAACTGTTTACTTCGAGCGATCCGGGACGAGGAAATGGAACATGCCCCCAGGCGATTATGCCAAGAGCTCTATTCCCATGGCCATGGCGAAGACCAACAATTATCTTCAACCAATTGATCATCAGAAACAACCCAACCTGAACACGAAGTCCCCAGTCACAATCAACGACCAGATTCTCATTCGCATCAACAAGGATGTCAGCAAGAATGACGAAGAAGAAGACGTCGCCGAGCCCACGCCAGAGGGCATTCATCAGGACGGAACCGAGATCTCCAGCGTTACGTTGATCGGGCGTCGCAACATCAAGGAGGAAGAGGGGGGTGAGTCCCGTATCTGGAGCCTCCGAAGGGAAACTACAGCAGCCCTCGCTTCGGCGAGCTCGACGAAGACTCTTTCCTGACCGCGAAAGACGGGTTCGACTGGAACAACTGCATGTTCGACAAGGCTCTGAAGACCCCGTGGGAGTGAAGGCGGCGGATATGATGGGCAGATAATAATTTCAGAGTGATTCGATCTGAGCAGTTTCGAATGAAGAGACTGCAAAATGCACGTGGCAAACCACGTATCGTACTTTTCGCGGAAAGCTTGCGGAATTGAAAGCAAAGAAAATGTGAGTAATGCAGATTCACAGGAAAACCACATTTCACAGGTATCTGACAAAATGGGACACGTGGGGTATCTCTGGTATTGATTGATGATATCTCTGGGGACATCCGTTTCTGAAATGTTGCTCAGAACTCTTTGAATGACAGGAAATGACGCAAATGTTCGACAGCATATCAGAAGAGTACATAGATTGCTTCTGCATCACTGGTGTATCTCTGGTGTTCTGAAATCTGCTGGATACCGAACTTGACGCCACTGTTCCTTGGCAGATGCTAACCCCGCACGGCCTAAGGTGTGAGTATTGTTTAACAATTTTACGGCCACGCCGGAGGCTGTGCAGGCGCAGCTAGCGAGCGTGGTGCAGGGGGCGGTCTTCAGGAGGTATTGTAGTCGGGGCAATACGCAATACCGGAGATAGAGGGGTCGTTCGGCAGTAGGCCGGCGGGCATGCAGGATGGAGGCGGAGGCATGAGCGATAACGACTGCAGCAACGCCTGAGAAGTCGGGACAGGTGAGCCGGCCGCGAGGAGGGGTGGAGATGGATTGACAGCCGCGCCGGTGAGATTGAGATATGCTCGTCTCCCATAACGGCTATTTTATTCCCATTATTTGCTCACTGTTGCGGTCGACCTGCGTTGACGACGTACAACACAACATCGTCAGGCAAGAATTGGAAATATCCATATAATATTATTCGACCTCCTTTTGCAGCGCTTTCTGCAGGAACCGAGTGGTGCATGTAACTTCGGTAGGTGAATCCTTTTCGAGGAAAAGTCCAGCGAGAGAGCTGTGTGTTTCCAGAACCTTGCACAATTGTTGGTCTCATGTTTTTGCCACCTCCCGGGTGTTCTTTTCTTCCACAGACTTTAACTTTAGCAAATACATAGCAATCATGGATGGGTCGTACAGCAGCATATCGCTCGGCGAATTCATCGCGCAGGGATATCTATCGAGGGCCGACATACAATTCGAGGGGGAAATCAAAAGTGACAGCACGATTTCCCAGCCGTTGCCCTCGTCGAACAACGAATCTTCTGCTCAAACTGATGATAACAAACTACATTGTCACAATGCGACCAAGCTTTCGTTGATGCTGGCCAAAAGATTTGCGAAACAGCTCGGGGGTGATGCAGGTGCTAAGGTGGGGAATCATGCCGAATTGGCACTTCTTGGGCTGGACAGTATCTATGTCAATTTGAGACCCGCAAATACTGTACCCCAGACTGAAAGTAGCCGCGACCAGAACGGCATTCTTCCTCATTCGGCGGAAGCTGGGAGAGGAACCTCTACAAGTGCTCTTGATGATGAAATTGATATAGATTTCTTGGTGTCCACGGTTTTCGATGATCACGATCTGGAGCAAAGCGGCAACGACCCCCAATCAAAAGCTGAAGGATCACCGGAAACGACCTGGACTGTGCTTGGTATCGATTTTCTTCGTGCCCCAAACGTTGGCGTCTCAACTCAAAGTTTGACTTCGATGCAAGTACTCGGAAATCACATTCGTGCCATTTACTCACGGGTCAGCCGACAAGCTTCATCGTTGACGAACCAGAGAGCTATTCCAAACAGGGAGGATAGCTCCGGCGACCGCTCCCCAAAGCTGAGAATGTACGGGGAGGACTCGCTGTTTTCGACCCTCTCGGAAACGGGGGAGTATCCTATATCGATTTGTCGATTGCTATCGGATATGATCGACGCGGGCAGCTCCGACGACCCGTTTGAAACATTCGAGTCCGTCATTCAGGACCTAGAGCAAATGTCGAATCATCCCGAAATCTTTCTTCACGATCCGGACAATGATTTCGTTTCATCCACCCTCCATTTTGGCCAGAGACACTACGGCAGGGTGAAGGAGCTGACCAAGATGCTTGAAATACCGACTCGGCTCGAGCAGGATGCCGGGGAAAAGGCAAATATTGGGAACAACGGTGCGAGGTCTGACAGCTCGGCTCATCCTGGAGCTTCGGAAGCTGTTTTCGTGTCGGGGGTTGGAGGATCCGGAAAGTCGCACTTCGTCCAAAACGTTGGCAGCTTCTTGATGAACTTGGGTTGGATTGTCAAGGAAGCAAAGTTCAAGCGAGAGTTGGAACACGGGTCGAGAGAGATATTCATGTCCCTTTTCGAGAATTTGGTCGCGGGCATGGTAACGATGAGAAATGGTGGCAACGAAGCAGATGTCGATTACAGTACAAGAGCAGCCAATGCAATTTCAGGTGCACTTGACTCGGCCAGTATTTCATCGTTGGCAACATTCGTGCCAAGCATACAAGAGCTGATGCCTGGTGTCGATAAAAGCGAATCGCTTCCCGCTGAAGCAGAAACTTCGCATTGGCAATTGGTGTTCCTGCTTTCAAAGCTGGTTGGGGCCATCCTCAGCTTAGACAGATACGTCATGATATGCTTGGATAATCTTCAGTGGTGTGATTCGATGACACTTACTTTGATAAAGGAGATCATTGTGTCCATTGGCAAGAATCATCAAGGAAGGCAGCATTTTCTCTTTGTGGGCATGTACCGAAGTGACGAGATAACGGACTCGCATCCATTCGCCAGCCAACTTGCCGCTCTCCATGACAGCAGCGACGTTAGTGTTACGGAAATCGAACTGTCAAGCCTTTCGTCGGAGGATATCGCCGATATGATAATGTCTGAGGTACGGTTGCCAAAAAGACTTGTGTGCGGCCTCGCTGGCGTCGTGCACAAAAAGACGTCTGGACACGCGCTCTTCGTTGTACAGCTGATGAATTCGTTAGTTCGTGGTTCGATGATATCGTACAGCCCGCGGAAGCATCGCTTTGATTGGGATGAGAACAAGATCGGCTCTCTTAAGACGATGGACAGTGTTGCGAGCTTGATAGTCTCCAACTTGTCGCTTTTGCAGGTTGATGCACTACAGAGCTTGCGGGTTCTCTCTTGCTTTGGCGTAAGTCTTTTGTCTTTATTATTGAATGTTTCAATGATTGTGTTGCTAAGTTCTTCCTTTTTGCTCTTCCGTACTTATGAACACTTAGGTCCAAATCCCCCAATCCTTGCTCAAAATTTTTGCGGATTGCCGATGTGTACCAGAGGGAGGGATTGAGTCCTACCTGCCTGGCCTTGTCGAAGGAGGAGTCGTTATGATAGCAGGTCCATCTATTTACTTTTCCCATGACCTCATACAAGTAAGTCGTGTCTGTTTTATTGAATGTTTGGAGTGACTGAGCAACTAAATTCTTTCTCGTGCATTGCAACATCGTCATACAGCAACATGTCTATGAGAGTATTCCCGTCGACGAGAGACAGAAACTCCATCTCGAGATTGGAACTTTTATTGCAGAACAAATAGACCTGGACTCTACCCTGTCTGCAAAATCTGTCGAGGCGGGTATCGAGAGTCTCAAGCTCGGTGAACCAAATAACTCTCAAGCATCGACTTTTCAATCATTCCCCCTCGTTGCAATTGCGACAAATCAGATCAACTTCGCTGGACCCAAGTCTGTTTCTGATAGAGCGCAGCAGATTCGTTTTTCGAAGTGGAATCACCAGGCAGGAAAAGATGCAGCTATTCGCTCCAACTTCCAGGCAGCCTTGTACTACTACAAATGTGGAATAGCATTCCTTGGAGATGGACTGTGGCTTGAAGATTCTCATGATCTATGCCATGGTCTCTTTGATGGTGCAGGCTTTGCATTATTTGCGAATGGCGATTTTTCTCTTGCAGCGGAACAAGCAAAATCTGTGATCGATCATGTCCAGTTTGAGGAGTCTCTAGAGTCACAATATCTTCTCCTTAGGTCATTGGATAGCATGGGAAGATATTCTGACGGGGTTGAAAAAAGACTTGAGCTTCTCCGAAAGCTCAGGTTCGATATCCCTGATGATCCCAGCCCTTCATCTGTGAAGAACGCCATGAACGAAACAACCAAAAGGATGTCCTCCTACAGTTTTCACCAAATCACAAACATGAAACGCATTGTTGATTCAAAGAAGAGGTCAATAAACAAGCTTTTGTGTGCCATGATCGTCAGCTTCTTTCGGTCCAATTCGCCGTACCTGCCGCTTGCTGGATGCGCCATTGTCAATTAGTAAGAACGCAAGCGGGTATTTGTTACCCGTGACTACTTGAGAAGTGCACCATTCTCACATATTTTTTTGGCAATCTCAAAAATTTATTCAAAGCTCCCTTCAAAATGGTGTGTGTATGGAATCCGCCAACGGATTCTTACTCTTTGGATATTTCAAGGTTGCTCTCGAGGAGAAGTACGAGGAGGGACGGTAAGTTAATTTCGTGTTGAATGTTCGGATTATTCTATCGGCACCCTCTACAATGAACACTTTATGCAATATTGCACCATTCCGTTCACAGTTACTATGGAAGTTTAGTCTATGAGCTTTTGGAGAAATTTGGCAATCAAGCAACAAGTATGGTGGAAAAGACAGCGGCAATCCGTGCTGATTGTATGACAACCCAGTACCTCAACTTCCTCTACTATCCGTTGAAGCAGTTAGCCTTTCGTAACTTCAAACTTTATGAGCGAGCGATGTCATTTGGCGATCCTGAAAGGTACGAACCTTTGCTCACTTATGTTCTTGTTGTTTAGGACGCTATCTAATTTCTCTTTTCAATGTTAGTGCAATGTATTGCCTCTATTTCTCTCTCATCCATTCTTTCTTCAGTGGAGAGAAGCTGTCCCTTCTTTCTAGCTCTCTCAATGAGCTCATCAAGTCTATGGTGAGGAACCGATCCTGCAAATCCTCACTTTTTCTCATCCCAGCTGTCTCAATATCATTTTGACGTGTTCGTTTGCAGATGAAGCACAGCAAAGAGGGTGCAAAGTTGGCACTGGTGTATAGAATGCTTACTGATGAGTTGACAGGGAACTCTAGCAATGGAACTTTTCCCGATTTTGGAGGAGGCGGAATCACTGACGAGCAGTCATTGCTCGCGGATGCCTTGTTCAAGAAGAATACCCGTCTCGTAGAAGAAGTACATTCCAGAAGGTTCTTCTCTGCATTCTGGTCGGGCGGTGAGTCCTGCTGTTGCAACTCATCATTGTTTCATCGTTTTGGCCTGATCCAATTTCTTCTTTTTATGTTCACTTTGGATTATACCTACTATGAAGATTACGATGAGGCATCGAAGTGTTCTCGAGAGGTGCTGGCGCTACCATGTTCAAAACTGCCTAAAATTCAGACAACTGTACTCATCTTTTTCAGCGGTCTCGTGGCATTCCAAAAGTACAGAGATGGCGAGGGGGAAGAGTGGTTGGATGAAGGCAAAAAAGTCTTTGACAAGATGGAAGTATGGTCGAAAAACTCGAAGGCCAACTTCGAGAATAAGCTCCTGCTGATTGAGGCAGAGCACCATGCCTCCATGTGTAACATAGTCGCAGCAAAGATGGCATATGAAGCATCGGTCCGATCAGCCCGTGATCATGGCCTGGTGCACGAACAAGGTGAGGCTCACAGACATATCAATACATCCATTTTGTCTTGGCCTGTCCCATATTAATTCTTGAAATCTTGCTCAGGTCTTGCTTGTGAGTTATATGGCAAATTCTTGACTTCGGTTGTCGAAACCAACGAAGCACTCTTCTGGTTTCGGTGCTCCCATTCATTGTATGTGCAATGGGGTGCAACAGCCAAGGCCAAAAATTTGTGGAACAGTCACAATTTGGGCTGTGGCTCGATGATTGCGGGGAATGTTGAGCCATATGCTATGAACAAGCACGGCCGAGGATGGTAACAAGTTCATATTTCTACTCAAAGATATTTCATACTGATACTAGAGCACTATGCCGTCTGCCAAGCTTCCAATTACCATAGGCCGTTCTTGGCTCTTCTACTATGGCTAATCGACGTCATGACGTCATCCGACGAGGTATCGAGGTTATTTTAGCAGATTTGGACTTTTTTGATGGGCTCAAAATCGAGGTTACGAGGTTCTTGACCCACAAAAGAGTTCTCCTAACATGCGGTACAGATTTCTTTTAATGACAGTCCCTTGTTTTCTACTCAACAAGATATAAGATATATTTTACTGATACTAGAGCACTATGCCGTCTGCCGAGCTTCCATTGTATTGTACAGGCCGGTCTTGAGTCTTCTACTATGGCTAATAACCACGAGTAACAACCTCTCATCATCTTGGACAGACTCGAGACTGAACGCCTGAACTTCTGCTACTGTCCAATCCATTCATATAGGTATCCGTACAATCCTTACAAAATGGATATCACTCCACCCATGCACATTATTACAAACTAACTTCCACGTGCGCATTGTCCTCGTCCTCCCAATTCGTCGACGCGGCCCTCCTGAGCTTTTCCAGCGCCCCGCTCGCGACGCGCACCACCTCCTCCCTGTCCAGCCCCAGCCGCTCGCCGATCTCGCCGGCGGTCCACCCCTTCCCGCCGTACTTGGAATCGACCAGGCCGAACCGCAGCTCGATCACGGTGAGCTCCTCCCCCGTCAGCGTCTCCCGCAGGAACTCGTTCAGCTCCTCGTTGAGGAGGTAGTGGTGCGTGTAGCTCAGCGGATTGTTGATCTCCTCGGTGTCGGTGAGCACATCGCGGAGGGGCGCCACGACCCTCTCCGGCGGTTCCCGCGTCCAGTCGTCCTCCTGGGAGTTGAGGTGGATCAGGTCCTGCTCGTTGGTCAGGGTCGAGGTGTCAGAAGGCGAGGCCGACATTTCCGTGGATTCCCCCTCCTCCTCATCCTCCTCCCCCGCGCTCTCCGTGTCCTTCCTGGACCGTATCCCCGTGCCGACGCCGAAGCTCGCCAGGGTCGGGTCGTACACCTCCATCCCGTCCTCGACGCTCACGAACGTTCCCACGCGCGAGACCATGCTGCGGTGCAGCTTTCGGTACAGCGCCAGCTGCTCCGGGGAGATCTTCACCTCGTTCGCCACCTGGACCAGCGAAGGTTCCCTCCCTAGGGATTTCCGTAGCTTTCGTGCGGCGACGTTGGCCGTCTGCAACGTCGTCTGGAGCGACAGGGGCAAGCGGATGGGACGCGAGGAGTGCGCCAGAAAGTGCAGCAGCGAGGTTTGTATCGACTGCTTGGCGTACTCCTCGAAGGACGCGATCCTGGGCGCCTGGGTGTGCGCCCTGTAGTTGTCGTAGGTGGACATCGAGCGGAGCAGGGCGACCATCCCCTCCTGCACGAGGTCGCTGTAGGATATGCCAGATTTTCTGTTATTGGATCCTCCATCTGCACCCTCGCCGCCACTGCCTCCATCTACACCACTCTCATCTCCGAGAGAGGAGAGTATCTCCCTCACCAATTCGTCGACCAACCTCAACCCGTCCCTCGTAGAAAACTGCTTGTCGGAGTTGTTCTGCCCCTCGTTGTGCGAGATCTCCCACTCGTAAATCGCCTGCGCCAAGTTGCTGTTGATGTGACCGTGGCCGTCGTCGAGGATGGATTCCAGGGAGGGTATCGTCTCCAGGGCCGCCGTCTTGAGATGCGAAGTGGAACGTTGTTTCTTGAAATTGAGCAGCGTACTCCCCGGGTTAGCCGGAGATCTGAAGGCCGAGATGCCCCGCTGCTGTAACAGCAGCAGGGAGAATGCTATACGATAAGGCATGATGATATAGATTGAAGTCTCTCCTTTCCTGGCTTAGCGTTGCTTTTTGTGTTTTCGGGATCTTCAAACCTGTTTACTCAACAATGATGGGAAGAGAGCAAGCTCTTACTTGAGCATCGAGCTCGAGAAATAATGAAATACAAGAACGAGTCTATCCGAGTCTATCCAGCAGCAAACCCTGCAAAAGCAGACACGCTGCAAAACATGCAAATGCAACCACCAGATTTATTGAATGGGGAGATGCAACTGTTGCTCCTGGTCATTGAATCCTGATTGAATCTTCGAGAATCATGAATCTCTTATGATCGCAAGAAAACACCCTACAAGAGACCAGCGCTTCTCGATCAGCAAAACAGCACACAGTGCTTGACTCCGACGCCAACCAACGCACCAGCAACGCACTTGTGTATTTTCCCAATCCATTCCCGATGTGAAGAAATGCACCCATCACAAAATACAAACATTCTCCAGGAACCGCAGCACCTGCGCCAACCTCTCCTTTCCCCCTTCGACTTCGAAAGCTGCACCCCATCAAACATTTTAATTCGAACGCCTCCATCCGAATCCAATGCTCTTCGAGTAGTTGCACCCATCAACCTCCATCTCAACATCGCTCTCCGAAAACCTTCGACGACGAGGCATCTCCGTCCGCCCCTCACCTGCGCGGGAAACCCTTCTTGACTTATGCCTCCCCTCCCGATGAGGCGACGGCTCTTCTGGTGGCACTAACTTTTGCTAAGGGGTCGGTCGGCTTGAGCGTTTTGGTAGAGGCAACAGGAGAGCTTCCGCCTTTGCCCTGCCTTTGCCTTCAATCATCAACAATCATCGTTCTCATCTTTGAAGTGATGATAGGGTTAACTAAATGATACGAAATACAATAGGTATGTTTACACTTATTAGATGCTCATGTCAGTCAACTCTTTCTCTGTCTGTGCAGGTTTTACTGTCGTTTTACTTAGAGCTAAGACCCAGTTCTCAAGAAAAAATGGCGCGAACGAACAGCGGCTGCTGAACTTGACAGTGATGCATACTTATGCAGAGTATGCATTGATCTAAAGCGGCTTGCAAACAATGCAATGGAGCGAGGCTGCCGAAAAGTAGCGTTTGTACAAAAATCAGTTCGCTCGGCAGTGTCATCGTCTAAGCATCACCTTTTTGAAGTCTCTTCTTGCGGTTTAAGATATCTCACAGTGATGCTGAGTTGATTTTGATTTACTGATGAAAAGATCGAGTCTCCTTCATCTTTTTTCGTAGGTTCGATGCCCGAAATGATTATTGCCTCGCTGGTACTCTACAGCGAGACATACTTTGCGAGACTAATATCCCGTTGCCTTCAAAACCCGAGCAACGCTCTGGATTTGCTGAGTTCCATATCAAAACCCGACTCGGGTTTTGGCTTAAAGCAAAGCGAGCGCCTACAGGATAAATAGAATATTGTACAAAATTTTATTGACGAGCCGAAACTCAACGAGTCAAGCTTCAGAAGACCTCGCTTCGACGTGCAAACAAGGCGAAAGCAAGGCGAGAAATGCTCGGAACTTTCGTCGGCCACGCACAAAAAGAGCACAAAAACAGATCTGGCAAAGGGATATTCATATTAGAGAATATGTGCCTGTTCCTGACACAGGCAAAACGGTTGACACACATAATGGTAGAACATGAAAGAAGATCCACTGCAGGTGTAGTGACGCACAGCAAGGGACATTTCTTCTTCAGAATACCTTAGGTAGAATACCCCAACAGTAGCACGATGGATAATGTTGTGTAATCAGTGGTCTACTGGCTTCAAAAACAGCTCAAGCGATAGAATCCTACATAAAGTTGGCTGTCCACGCCACGGACGGCTTGACAGGTAAAGAAAAGTATAACTTCTTAAATAGGCATGAAAAGAGAAGAGAAGAGAATGGGACTCTAGAGGCAGGCTTCACGATTCCACCCTCGTTAAGTCTACATGTAAAAATGTATCTCCACCTGTTCATATTCATAGCACAAAAGCTTGAAGCTATCTTATGAATTAATATGAACAACACGCTGTGAACTGACAAATTAGCGAAATTCGGGCCACTCCTCGTTGATCGAACCCCTGTTGTATGTATTCTTGTCGCTCCTGTCGAGACATCCTTTGTCAATGACTTCCAACGACGTCACAGGAAAGATAACCCCACTCGTTTCAAGGAAAGATCTCGAGCTTTTCTGCATCTCGAGCCTTTTCCGGTTTGGAGGGCGACGGTGAGATTGCTGAGCGGCATCAGCATCATTCTTTTCGCCTTCTACAGGAAACTGCACATGCATCACGTGCTCTCCTGCTTGCTTCGGAGCAAGCCCGAAAAACTGTCCAATGTTTGACAATCTACTACTGTTGGACTCATCCATATTCCAGCCCCTCAGGCTTGTGCTACTTGATTTTGCGCTGGTGAAGCTCATCTTGGCGCTGGAGGTGGTCGTGAAGCTGGTGTTGGGGCTGGCGGCGCTTATGAGTGAGTTCCTACGATTGTGCCGGCACCTTGCTCCACTGAACGCGGTTGAGGATTGGGACGCGACACTGCCCAAAGATATGCAACTCGTAGCGCTTGCGCTCAACTGATGCTGAAGACGATCTTCGCTCGCCTTGGTAGATGCCAGCTCGAGCGACATTTGTACAATCTTCTCCTCCAAGCTTGCAATGTGACTATCCTTCGAGGCAAGCTGTTCGTCCTTCAGTGCGAGTTTTTCTTCGAGACTGCCAATAGCGGATTCGCATTGGATGAGACACTCGACGGCATCGTGGTAGTCTTTGCGTAGATCCATTTCACTGTCAAGGTATTCCAGTTTACTGGCAGCGAGAACGATCGAAGCGTTGAGGTCATTCTTTACGTGATGCTTGTTCATTTTTGTTGATTCTTTGTTGTCCGGAGTAATCTGAGAATGGTTCGTGATGATGAAGTGAAGGTTTTGGACGAATCTATCGATGCTGTCTGGTTAATGTGGTCAGTCTGAAATTATGAGATCATATCTGGATGGGTAATCATTATTTTTGGTGTAGGCAGCACTCCTATGCTGTCTATTAGCGGAGACGATGCCTGGTATGGAAGGCCCCTCAAAACAATGCGTGGAC
>JALLOV010000072.1:0-14988 GCA_036939655.1 Thalassiosira allenii | reverse complement strand
TAAACATGATTATCATCTGGCTGGTGCCTCACCGAAGTTGCTGCAGAGAAGGGGGAACAAATGAGCATTTGTTGAGGACCTTGCAGCGAGAATTGACATGATCAGTACAATGTCCTTATCGAGGCACTCACCATATTCCAGTGGTTTGGATCACCCCCCGTCCCCACCAGCAGCATCCCTCGACGTCCGTCCTGCCGTTCCTGTTGGCCACCGCCACGGAGTTGTCCTCCCTCCCCGCCCTCTGCCCCTCGTAGTCCTCGCAGGACTCCGGCGGGTCCGCCCACGGATTGTCGCAGGCGTACGTGTAATCCCATATCCCCGTCTGTGGGTACTCCGACTTGGGTCCGCAGAACATTGGCCCCGGAGCGCCGTACCACTTGGCGTGCGTCGTGGCCCGTATGGACATGTCGGGGTCGACCTCGCACTCCATGTGTCGCTCGTGGTCCGGGCAGTGGTAGTCCTGGTAGGACTGGCCGAGCTGCCCGCACGCGTTCGAGAGGGGGTACACCTGGTTGATGTAGTCCCACGAGTTCTGGCAACGAGACAAGATGTATGTGAGCAAGGAAGAACACACAAAAGTTTGCACGCGAGTGAAGCGCAGAAGCAAGGCCGCCCATTGCAACCTACGGTTCTCTGAGGCCCTTTTAGGGGCATGAGATTCGGACGTACCTCGTCGCACGCATCGTACTGTATCGTCTCCTTCATGCTCTGCCCGATGAAAGCGGCGATGTTCACCAATCCGTAGAGGTGTCCCCGATCCGGATCGGCGTTGCCCAGGTAAAAGTGCTTCCCGGCAACTCCGTCCTGGTACATTATTCGCAACCCCGCCACGAAGCCTTCGTACCTGTACACCTCCGACTCGATGCTGCCCTGGTACAGGAACAATTGTCCGTCGATATCGCCCCGTCTCGAATTGAGCACGTCGAACACCCTAATGGCCGTGGCGTCGTCGTTCTCCATCGGGTAGTACACCGACGTCTCGCCCGTGTCGGCGTTCACGTACTCCTCGCCGATTTCCGGCGGTATTATCGGCTCGCGGGTGGGCGGAGGGGTGGGGTCCGGGGTGGGCGGGGCCGTGTGACCCTCGCAGTAGCCCACGGCGTCCCACGCCATGGACCAGTGCTCGCCGGCCCCGGGCTCGTAGAGCGTGTTGGCGCCGCACCATCCTGATGCGAAGTTAATAATTTGAGGTTTGAGACAAATGAAAGAAGAAATGTCAGATGAGATGTTGTTGAGCGATAGCGGGCGTAACATGAGATGGGTACGGCTTCATGACTCACCGGTGTACGGGTGGCCCTTGCACCGAAAGATCCGGCCGTGCGCGCCCACCGTTTCCCCGTCGGAGTACTCCTTCCCGAGCCTCCAGAAGGGAGGGCAGTCGTCCTCGTCTTCCTCCGCGTCCGGGGCCGTGCCCGATACAAGGTTCGACGACGTATCCGGCTTGGGCCTCGAGCCGGGCTTGTACGCCGCGGGACGCTTCGGCCTCGGCTTGGGCTGAGGCCTGGATTGCGGCCTGGATTGTGGACTTGCTTGCGGCCTGGATTGCGGGCTGGTCAGGCTCGCAGAGCTCACGGAATCTTTGCCATCATCTTTGCCGCCGTCGTCTTCACCGCCGGAGCACGAACCCAGCGGCTCCCACACCAGAGTCCAGAACTTGCCACGTCCAGGCTCGAACTTGGGGACGCCGCACCACCTCGGGAGGGTGCACACGTAGTTTGTGCCCCGGGAGGACACCACCTCGTCGCGGGAGTAGGCGTGGTCCCTCCTGAAGGACGGCTCGCACTCGTGGTCTTTACTCGCTGTGGTCGACGTGGAGGCTTCTTGATTCCCGCTCGGTGCAAGGTCGTAGGTGGGCTGCCTGTTGGGCCTCACGGGCGGCCTCGTGGGACCCCCCGTAGGCTCCCTCTTGCTCAGGCTCGTCTCCAACGGGGTGCCGCTGTTGGCGACGCTACCCTCGACTACCCTTCCATCCACACATCTACCCACTATCCTCCATATGCTCGTGTGGATCCTGCCGACGCCGGGCTCGGCGGCGTTGTCCCCGCACGACTTGGTGAACGGCTGTTCCTTGCACTGGTACACCAAATCTATGGCCGAGTCGTCCGTCGGGGATGTGACGCGCTCGCCCTCTTGGTAGAGGTGGTGCAACCGCCACGACGGCGGACACTCATCTTGCATACTCGAGTCATCACCCTCGGCCCGATCGCCGTCCAGGCCGTCAGGGACGACCTTCTGCTCCTGCGCCGTTACGCACATGCCCCGTTCGATCCACGCCATGTGATCGACGCTCGTGCCCGGGGCGAACTCGGCCATGCCGCACCAGTGCGTGTACGGCTCCGACTTGCACTCGTAGTTACGTCCCTTGTTGGAAACCACCTCGCCGGCGGAAAAGGTCCGTATGGTGCCGGACGCGGCCGAGGGGAGGGCGTACTGGGGTCCGCACGTCTCCACGGCCCCGCTCGACGGGGACTTGGACGCGGTGTTCTTGGAGGATACGCCGTTGGTGCTCCACAGGTTGGAGTGGGCGTCGTTCCTGTCGCTGCCGTGGGAGGCCCAGTCGAACCCCTGGTTGTTGGAAGAGTCCTGGTTCCACCTGTCGCCGTCGTAGTTGCCGGTGCCGCCGTTGGGGTTCGTGGACTCGTGCGCGGAGTGATGCTTCATGGTGTTGTACTGGTTGGTCGCCCAGTGGATGTCGTTGTTGGGCACGCCGTTGGTCCACCCGTTNGTCCTGGTCCCGCCTGCCGTCGGATGCCAGGATCTTTCCTCACAACCGTGTGTCCCAACCAGCCACCACCGGTATATAAACCCCCCACGAAACTCACATCACGGAATAATCATAACGCCAGACTAAAGCAGTGGCTGAACAAGTGGAGCCGCCGACCAGCAGACCCTCAGGACACCCGATCGCACCAACCAGCCTGTCTCTTCGGAGACACGCATCATCCCACGAAACGAATCTTTACACACCCACCAAGTCCCAATCGCCTAACAATGTAAGCCAGCGAATGTTAAGCATCCCCAGAAGGCAGCGAGCAACAACCTTCTCATGATCTCGGCACTCACCGTGTCCGTTGATCATGATAAAATGCTATTTTGACACCTCAGCACTAATGTATTTCTGAGGAAAGTAAGCCTCATCCCAGACGTTCCTCGTTCATCAGCATCAGTAGGGTTGTGAACGTTGAAGTTTGCCTTCTGCGTGCATATTATGATCCTAATGATTCAAACGGTCCCTATCTGGGCTGTGCCCAGAACGAAACGAACTTTTCCATTCATACATTGGGTGACTAACCTCAGCCATATGCGAGATCTATCAAACATAAATATCTTCTAGGAAATTGGAAATACCAGAAGGAGTGGTTATGCTCTTTTAGGTAGGTACCAAAGAGGGAGGTGGCCCATTCTCATTCATGGGCAAAAAGTTGTAAAACTTGACATAAGATACCTGCAGTTGCCCAGTACCATACGTTACATATGTTGGGCGAAAAGAATAGTGCTCACGAAGTCGTGACATCATGATACACACTACCCTCGATGAGGATCGAACTCACGACCTTGGGTTTATTAGACCCACGCTCTAACCAGCTGAGCTACGAAGGCTTGTAATTGTGTCGGGCCGATCCGAAGGTTTGTTCATAATCCCAACAAAATTAATCCCGTGTGACTGGACTCATAGTTCAATTTTTGATCTCGTTTCAAATTCCAAACAAAATCTCCGAGAAAGTATTTTCGTTCCCCAACTCGCCGCGGGGTCAGTGCGGCTTGCTTCGGCGGACTTTGGTACGATAGTGGTTTCGGCGGAAGAAGTGAAACTCTCCGAAGAAAGCATTTTCATTTGGGTAGACGATGGTCCGGGGAAAGTGAAAGTGTAGCAGCATTGTCGACGCTTGGTCATCTCAGTGGGTAACAAACCGCAGGACATCAAAAATGAATCTTCCGCCAGAGAATGAACGGCGGAAGATGGACGACGTCTCCTCTCAATTGATGCAGTTCGAGGCAAAATTGCGAAAGAAGCAGAAGTCGACGATCGGCAAAGTCGAAGCAGAGCGCAGTCGAATGGAAAAGCTTGCGCTAAGAAGAGACTTTTACGAAAAGATGCAATCCAACTTGGGCCCTGGACAGCAAGAAGCGCAATCAAAACTCGTCGTTGCGGAGAAGGCCATGGCTGAAGTTATGCAAAGAGTGAAAGAGGTTGAGGAGACGAAGGCAGAGCTAGAGACAAACCTCAACGGCGTGCTGAGGGGAAACAATAATATTGTTCGGCCAGAGCTTGAGCGACTCGGCGAGTTGTTGCAGGCAAGCAAAGATGAAGTTGCGATATCGACCAGGGCCTGTGCGGATGACGAACAGCGGATCCAAGAGTTGGTAGCGACTAGAAGCATGATAGACTCTGAGGATGGGGCATATCAGCAAACTCTCGGGGAGAGAGAGATCGCTCTCTCTGAACTCCAAACTAACCCAGACGCTCAATCAGAGAAACTATCACAGCTGGAACACGAATCAGCCGAGATCCAGCAACAAGTAGATGACATTGTGATATGCAAAACAGATATTCAGTCAAAAATTAGTAAAGAGCAACAACGAAAAGTCGAGACAGAGGAGATAAAGAAGGCTGAGATGGAAAATTTGCGTCGCGATCAAGCAATGCTAGACGAGAAGCGCCTACGTGCTGATGGATCTGCGAAGGACTTGGCAGAGGCGAAGATCGCCCGGCATTCACTAGCCTCTGAAAGGGTTGAGATTGAACTCCACATAAAGGATGCCGAAAAAGCAATCCGACACGCCTCAAAATTCCTGATGGTTGAGAACAGACAGCTCAAGCTGGCAAAGGCCTCACTTGTAAAGAAGCAGCAAGCAACAGCCAAGCTCAAATCGACACTACCAGAGATGAGGTCGAGGCTGGAAGATCTCAAATCTACAGTGACAACCACAGAGGCCGAGAAGCAGTCCTACAAGCGCACTATCACGGACATGAAAGAACAGGTTGACTCGTGTATCATGAAGTTGGTCGACGAAGAGTATGTGGAGAAGGACACCCTCGATCGTCTGGATGAGACCGCTCAGCTCGTCGCCGAGAGAGAATATGAGATCGAACAAGCCCGTACCGACGAGAGGAGGGCCAGCGCGTTGGTCGCTTTGACGAAGGAGAAGGGCGTGTTTACGCTGAGAAAGATTCAACATGTAGAGCAAATGAAAAGCGACGTCGACATGAACATTAATGTTTGTGAGGTGCAAAAGATGGATCTCTCAAAAAAGATCAAGGATTCAGATAAGAAGGCGCAGAATTTGGTGATGTTGCATGGAATGATCAAGGGTGAAAAGGTTGAATGCACAAGGTTGATAGGCGAGACCAAGAAGGTTAGTATTTCTCCTTCATTGCATTATTTCTATTACTTGTGCCATCAAAAATTAATTTGTTTCCTCTCACTCTCTTCCTTTCTTTCCGTCAGGCGCTGAATGAAATGAAAAAGAGGTATGAAAGTATCAAGGTTGAGCTTAGGGCACGCACCGCGGAGAGAGCCGAGAAATTGAAGACCCTTGAGGACGAGATCGATGCAAGAATATCTGCCCAGCGAAAGAGGGCGTCCACCAGAACAGCGAAAGGTAACTCTTGGTCTTCCTATCGGAGAGCACTCCAGGATGTAGAGAGACAAGAGGCGCAGCTCGAAAAGCTGAAGTCAACGTTGCGCAACTCGAAGGAGCAGGCAAAATCACAGATCATATCATGTGACCAGCTTCTCGGAATCAAGCAGTCCATGACAGAGCAGCTAAAAGAGAGAAGGGGCCAGATTGAGGCACTCCACAATACCTCGTTGGCAATTGCTCAAACCTCAAAGAAGAGAGACCTCGCATTACATTCTTTGGAGGAAGAGAAACACATGGTAGAACGAAAGGTAAGATCTTGGTTGCTCTCTGTTTTCTACTTTTTCCTGCAGCCAGGGCCTGGAGAAAACGCCTCATCTCCTCTTAACCATCATGCAAGAACAATGATATCAGGCGAAGTATAGACTTGATTCAAAGGAAGCTTTCCGGTGCGAATATTGAAGGGAAGATTGACGATGCCAAGAGACAACTAGAAATTCAGGTGCTTGAAACCGAGAGGCTCTCGGCAGAGCTGGAGAATCCATACGATACGAATAGGTTTCGGAAGTTAGATTCGGGTGAGGACCCAACATCAGAGGAGCTTGCAGCTAAACTTTCGGTATTGGAGAAGCTAGTGCGGGAAAAGAGGGAGCTTTCCTTGGCTAAAGAGATACATTCAAAGGAGCTGAATCTACGAATTCGTCAGCTCGAAGAGTAGTCAAGACTTTGGAAAAATACCACACAATCAATCCTACAAGACATCAATGAGTATCAGGGACGTGTGTCGGAGAAGAAACGTCTACGGACTGCACAAATGTCTGAAATCCGCATGTATGATGAGCTAATTTTTGCTGGCAAGGCAAAGATGGCCGAAATTGAAGAAGACATTCGCCTGAGAGAAGAGCTGGCGGTGACAGACGCGATGAAACCTGTGGAAGACAGGAGTACAGCTGAGACACCGAGCGCCTCGCCTACTTTGACGTCAATCAAACGACAAAGCTGCGAGCGACCCACGGCATATCTTCCTCTCGACGACGATGATAATATTCGTGTACCCAGGCCGGTGAGAGTTATGAGTTTGAGGATATTCGATTTCATTTCTAAGCTCTTTGGGTACCAAATGCATTGTCCAATGCATTTATGTCGCTCATTGTGTTGATGCGCTCATGCCTTGTGCACTTCTTTGTCGTCGCCAATAAAGTATGGAGCGTTAGCGTCTTTCAAGCCGGGCCCCAGCCCTAACTTGCGGCACATGCGGAAGCCTTCCAAAATGATATTGTTTTGAACATATCAGACCCTGGTAATACATAACATAGAGATATGTGGGCGCAAAAAGTAATACATCCATCAAAAAGCGGTCACTGTGTAATGAGAAACGTGGATGGTAAGTGAAGAGAGCAGGAAATCAGCCCCATCAAAAGCAGGTGCTGGCCAAGATGAGAAGATCCACAGGTGAACAGTTCTCTGTCAGGCCCACTCCTTACACTTGGCCTTCGCCCGTAAAAAGAAATGACACTGATTACATAAAAATCTTGAAAAATCAAGTAAATTCTGCCTTTCGAGTCTTTTCGCTGATTTTTTTCAGTTGAGTTTCGTCGTTCAAATTTGCAAAAGCTTCTTCTTTCCTCTCCGCCGCTTGCCGTTGCATTTCCCGTCGTTGGCTCAACAAGGCTGTGGTGCTCCATCAGGGTTCCTTCATTCATTCCAAAGATGAAGACTAAGCAAGCAAAGCCTTTCTTCAAGAAGCGGGTGGGTGATTACGAGCTTGGCGAGGTCCTTGGAGAAGGGACGTTTGCTACTGTGCGTCGAGCAAGACATGTCAAGTCGGGGCTGGAGTTCGCTGTCAAATGTCTGGACAAACAGCAAATTGAGAAGCAACGCATGGGGAAGCAACTTAAGAGAGAGATAGCTATCATGAGAATAATAAAACACCCGAGAGTGGTGCAATTCTATGAGGTCCTAGCTAGTAAGACAAAGATATACTTGGTACTCGAGCTCGTGACAGGAGGTGAGCTATTCGAGCTGCTGGTGAAAGAAAGAGGCTTCGGCGAGGTCAAGGCGCGCTTCTTCTTTCGGCAATTAGTGGAGGGTGTTGCATGCTGCCATAGCCAGGGCATTTGCCATAGGTCCGATTTCATTTCTAAGCTCTTTGATAATGCATGTATGTCGCCCCTGTGGCACGCTCACGTCTTGTGCACTTTTTGTCGTCACCAATAAAGAGACCTCAAACCAGAAAATTTGCTCTTGGACGAAGCCGGCCAGTTGAAGATATCAGATTTCGGCCTGTCAGCGCTTCACAATAACACCGGAGAGGCAACACTGACATCCTCAAAAATGCTGCATACGACATGTGGTAGTCCGAACTATGTGTCTCCTGAAGTGCTTGGCGGCGACGGGTATGACGGTAGAAAGGCCGACATATGGACGTTGGGCGTGATATTATACGTGATGGCCACTGGACGTCTGCCATTTGATGAACCGACGATGCCAGAGCTATTTGCAAGGATACAAAAGGGCACATTCAGGGCATTTCCTTCGGGAGTGAGTGCGCCATTTAGAGATCTAGTTTCGAACTTGTTGGTAGCAGACCCTCGGGAGAGACTGCAGCTCTCAGAGATACAAGAGCACGAATGGTACACCTCAGGCCAATGATATAGCCTACGCTCTCTTACAAACTCCTCCAAACCTCGAGAGCCTGTTATTTGTGCCTGGTCAATGATCTTGAGTAAAAATCGAGATGTTGGTACATCTCCTCGCCATTAAGTTGCAGTCGATTCGCCTGGCCATGCAAGTCTTGTTCCTCTGCTGAAGGATTGATTTGGCGTTCGCGATATGTGGACCTCTCTCTCAACTTTTGCTTCAGCCGATTTTTCCTAGCGGCATCTTCGTGCTGTTCTTTCTCGAACGTGCTCTCTAGAAATGACTTTGCATCATCGAGATATTTCGTTCGTAAATGTGCTCTGTCGTACAACATGCGCTGTTCACTCTCCAACATTTGTGACTTCGTCTCCATGTCAGCCAGCTTGACCTAAAAGTCAAGTTGTTCGTAAGCACACATACTGTCGGCTGCGAAGTGTACTGAGAAACTCTGCTCAATGAACTCACCTTCAGGTCATCAATTTCTCGTTGCTTGTCAGACTTTATCTTTTCAGCCTCCTGTTTTGCCAATAAGGCTTCTCTCACAGCAACCTCAGCCGATAGCTCTGCTCTCCTCGCCCTCTCGACGAGCTTTCCTTTGTCTTCTTGACTCTCTTGGCTGACATACGAACCATTTTCACTCTCCTCATCATTGGCAGAGCGCACTGAAGAAGTCGTTCCTTCGTCGGTAACAGATTCTTCGCCATTCTCTATTGAAACCAGAAGTGATTCTATTGTCTCGACTAGCTGTTCCATGCGACTTCGTACCAGAGCGAATGCTGAATGATAATACTGTCAGTCAGCTGCAAAAGAATATCTAAGATGACAGTGGACTCTTATCAATAGAACTAACCTTTGTCCGCTAGGACCAATTTGATTGATAATGTTTTGACCTCGACTGTCGCATCCCGATAAAGCTGTTCGACTTCTGCAAACATATTTTCATCGCCATCCAAGTCTACTTCGTCCTGCATGAGTTCCTCCGCTTCGATTTGGCGCATCATTGCAGATCTGAGCTCCCGTCGAAGTTGCTAGATACGTGACAAAGAAGACAGAAAGTGAGGAAGTCAGATCGGGGGGATTCACATAGAGGATGGCAATATTCTTCACAACGCGTCTTACCGTGCAATTGTCACTCGTCATCTTCAAGAGTATGCTCTGGCAATCACCAATAGTAAACATCTCAAATCCCTTCATCGTACCAGCCCCCAGAGATTGGCATCGCATTTGCATAAAGTCTAGGTGCGAGTCATGGAAAACAGAATAATGAGGAAGTCAGATCATGTGGGTTCATAATTGAGGATGTCAAGACTCCTCATGACAAGTCTTACCGGTGTCGTCCATCCACTTCACCTCCTCGAGCCAATATTGAGGTCCATGGTTGTAAAATGGCACGCCGGGGCGTCGAATGCGTTGGATCGGCCTGCAGACATAATGCGCCCTGGCCGATCGACGCGTTAGCAAGTGAGCGGTCACGACGTCGCGTGGGGTGGCACCGTCCCTCCACGCCTTGCTAACAATCACGGCATCTCGTACTCGCGATGCCGCCTGAAAGTACGGAGTAAGAACGAGGTCGTCCACGACATTCGTGCCGCCCCGCCTCTCCAGTCCTCGATCTATATCAGTCTCCATGATGCGACTTCTCATCTCGAAGAGGGCAAATGCCTTCTTCGTGTCGACTAAATTCTCAAAATCATACAGCATCGTCTCCTCTGATGAGCTGATCTCCATTTGACTTGTGCAAATCTTGCGGAATGCCCGAACCATCTTACGATTCATTTCGGGCTGAATATAATACATGGAAAGGTCCGGCAGACTCTCGAAGTCGTCTTCTGCTTCATCCATGCCTTCAAGGTCATGAGAGAAATCACCAGCGGAACCCCTGGTGACTGCAGATATGTTGAGAGATGTGTCTATAAATTCGACATCTTCCCTCCCAGAGCTTTGTTTGATGCGTGATGATTGCATTGGAGGCCTAGCGTGGGCTCCTCCGCCGCGATTGGCCGTGAACGGATTGAATGTGGTAGAATACGGCAGATTTTCCTCCTGGAAACTGGTGAACGGTTGCTGCTGCAATGGTTGTTGTATGGTCTCTTTTTTCCAATGGCGTTGTTGTTCAACGTTCTCAGTATTCGCGTTCAAAATATCGTTCTCCACCGCTCCAAACGGCTCCTCTTGTATGCCATCGAACACATCCGAACCCGAATCAAAATGTTTGCCACTGCTGTTCCTGGAGTTGCCAGGAAGTTCCAAGCCCATGTTCCCAGATTGCCTGACGGAATAAACGGCCGTACCAAAAGTCGCCTCGCTCTCGAGATCATCCATCAGATTTGGCACATCTTTCGTCTTTTCGATAAAGCCGCGATATCCACGCAGCATGACATTTCCCCCCGCTCGTGGCGCTGCTGACTGGCTGTCCTTCCATCGCAGCGCCTCTTCGGAAAGTGGCTGCAGTGGTGGAGGTTGTGGAGGACGGCCCAGTTGTTGTTGCGTCCTTTTTGGATGTGAGTATGAATTACGGTCGTATCCATCGGGGAGGGAGTAATCAAAGTCCACTTCCTCGTTATAAATCTGCGAGCCGCCAGAGGACGAAGACAGCTCCCTCCTGGAAGCCCTGATTCGCTGTTCGCTTCCGCTCAAGTCTATCCCCTGGATCTTGGCCTCTTCCTCGTCTAGCATGGAACGAGATGCTCCTCCTGCGTTGCTGCCCATCGATTTGTTGGAACTCCGCTGAAACGACTGGCTCGTCATTCCAAGCGCCGCCTCCAATTCGACGTCAGCGGCAGTCCTAGTTTCCGAAATGTTCGCCAGCGACTCTTCGCGGCCCTCCCTCCAGCCACCGTTATCGAAGCGGCGCTCGTACGCCTCGTCCAGATCGACCGGACCGCTCTTCCTCTCGCTGCTGATGTTGTACGAGTACGCGTCGTCCAAGTCTATGGGGCCGGCGCTCCTGTTCTCTGTGAATTGGCTCTGGTCCTCGCCGTAGACAGAAAAGCTTCCCACGGTGGAGCCCTTGAGCCAGTCTTCCAGCTCGGCTTGGCCGGCGGCCATCGCCGAGCCCGAACCGTCGAAGCCAAAGTCGTCTTGTTGCGTGGCATTGAAATTCTGACGGTAGTTCTGCACCGGATATTGGCCGCGCTGCATCTCAGCCTGCTCCGTCGACTGTTGTCCACTGCCAGCCGCTCCAACCCTGCTCCGTCGGTGCGGACTCGCCGAGCTCAGGCTCTCCCCCTCGCTCTCGCTGTAGCTCTTCTCCATTTGGTATGTCCTACCGCGCTTATCTACAGTGCCGGGCCAGCCCGTTGGGTTGTAGGAAGATGAATCTCCAGAGTAGCCGGTGACGCTTGATTGGGCGTTGGATCGCGCCGGCGAAATTGCCGGGATGTTGTTTGATGAATTATAAGATGCTTTTTGAGGGGATTGATGAAGGGGTTGCTGAGTGGAGACTTTTGTAGGAGTTGCTGCTGCTTGAGTTTGCATTTGGTTTGCTGGCATGTGGAATTGGACGCTGGCTATTGACTGTTTCAATTGTTGTAGACCACTGTTTGCTGCTGTTGTTGCTGTTGTTGTTGCTGTTGTTGTTGTTGCTGGCTTTGACTGTGTCGCCGAGCCCTGCCTCGAGGCTTGCGAAGAGCCCTGGCTTTGGCTTTGGTTCTGTTGCTTATTGGAAAATAAGGACACCAATTTGTTGACGACTCCCGTCTTCCTCATTACAGATTGCGGGGAGATGGAGCCGGATGTCGTGCTTTGTTCTGGTGCAGATGGTAACGATTTCTTCGACGCACTGCTCACCACAGGAGACGAACTGTTTCCAAAAGACTTGGAAGCACTGCCTCGCAGTGGTTTCTTTGAAGCACTACTAACGGCCGGAGAAGTGTTGTTGCTTTGGTTCAGCGCAATATTTCTGGTCACGGGAGACGAATGGTTCCCCAGATTCCTCTGATTCGGTGTAGCATTTTGGTCGGTCAAAGCACCACTTCGGATGTTCTGATCGATACGTGATTGTGGAGCACTGGCGGGCTCTGAACGAGCTGCCTCAACTATGTCGTCCAAAATTGATCCTCCTCGCTGGCCACTCCCGCTGCGGGACATGGAACTGTTGGTATTGTTGTTTGCCGATTCATACGATTCAAAGATGATGTTCCCCCTCCCGCCATCGCCGTGGGCGCCCGCGCTACTCCCCCTGCTTCCACTGTGAGAAGGCGCGCTGGAAGATCCAGACGAGGCTCCCTTGCGCCTAAATATCTGCTGATCCCTCGCCCGCGAAGGAGGCGACTGTCTCTGCTGTTGCTGCTTCATGTCAAACAACTTTGGCTGCTCCACGGGCCAGTCGACCGTCTTATTGCCATTGTCCTCCTCCACGGGCCAGTCCACCACGGGAGCGACTGTCGGCTTCATCGGCATCGAACCACCGTTGCTGACGTTCGGAGAAGATCTGCCACCGGCGGCGACACTAGCCATCGATAAATATTGAACGTTGGACGAGCCCTCGATGTTGATGGAGGTTGTCGCCGTGGAGATTGAGTGCGAGGGGGACGACGCGTGGGACGCTCCCCCCGCGGCCGGAAAGCCGTCGAAGTCGATGAAGGAATCGTAGGCCTCGCGGGGACTGCCCGACGGTGGGGGACCGCGGAACGGATTTTGCATCGACATATCTGATGACCGTTTATTGGGCACGCGGTAGTGACGATCCGACTACCTTCAGCAGTGGATTATGCCCTCCGCCTACCTCCGCATGCGGCGCAGTCGCGGCAGTTCAGTTCTTGCGAGGATGGGGCGCCGAGGGATAGGGGAACGATCACCATGGTCGGCGCGCCGTGTTTCGTGTTACCTAGTTGTTGTCAAAAATCGGCACCTGCGCGCCGGCATGACTCAAAAGGCTAGTTAGGGTTGCCTAATTAAAGTTACTTGATTATCAGTTTCAAGTGGCCTATAATTGCACCTTGCCTCATACCATACCCGATCGATTGTTGTCATCTTTTTGTGCTCGGAGATGGAAATGTGGTGAAGGTTGCATGGTCAATGCAGAGATGGGTGTTGGTTCCTAACACTCAATGCCATGGCCACAGTCAGGTGGCAACAGGACACCGAGTATCAGTTCCACTACACACACCTAGAGAAGGTGGGCCAAAAGGCAATATAAGGAGTCTGCAGATCATAGCGTAGGCGTCTGCTATTGCCGATAATCAGTAATTAGGATTAGTGAGATGAGGCTAGCAATCGCCATGGCGGCGGCGGATCTTCTTGGTTCGGTGGGCTTCGCCGAACCTCTCGCCGCGCCAACTCTGCTATTGGGACTCTGCACTAGATGGAATGCTGGTGGAAACCGGACTACTACCTAGTAAGTCCAGCACACCCTCTCACCAGCATGGCTCTCTTCCATCATTTGTTTCGGTATTCTTTTCCATCTCGGTCTGAATTGTTATATGTTGTGCTCCCATCAATGCCTATCGTTCTTCTTGGCCGGTCGCCTGCACGGGCCTTGGTCGGTGGCCGCGAGCTAAAAGATGATGTAGTCTCACAGTTCATATGGCCGCTTTTGATTTCCGGTCCACAAAGTATTAGTTGAGGGCTCAGTGGAAAGCTCTTATATTACAGTAGTGAAGCCGTTCGACACCCTCCTATGGCCGGCTCCAAGCCGCTGCGATCTGTTGGATCTCCCACCATGATCCGTACCTTCAGATCCTCCAGCTCCACTTTCGCCTCGCCTAATGATAACAATTATACCTCCTTGACTTGAGTTTGAGGGGACTGTGGAAAATCGGGTATCTATTTTTCCGTGTGTTTTTGTACGGTTTTCGTGGTCCGTGTGGAGACCGCGACCGCGGCATACGATACGTCGTACGTACGCGCTTAAGGAGTGTTTTTGACTTCACTCTCTGATCTGGCGTGTAAAATAACACCTCACGAATAGGCTGGGCCCACGACCATGATGTCTGGGTGACCACGCCGGCTACGGCCAATTGGACTGCTAGAGCCATAGCACGATATTAATCATGGTAGTAAGATCGTAGACTAAATAATGATTACATGTCGGGGTTGGCTCTGGCGGAAATGGCCGTTGGCAAACAATCGCCAATGCCTCCACAAGTGACTCGCTAGTCTCGCCAATCCCTTGGATCCAGTGAGTCCCACGTGGGACTGCCATAGTTCCACGTGGAAGCTCAGCTTGGGCTCTGCTGGAATCTAACACACCCTCGTGGCGTGACTAATGTCACTACTCACGCTGCCGGGGCGTGACTAATCACACGCGCCAGCTCGGAACCCAGGCGTGCTTTCTCCCTCCGGCGGCGCAAATCTTCGAGGTGCCGCCTGGGGGTGATAAATTCTTTCCGCATATTCGCGTGATGAACGCCTGGGTGATGCTTCGTAAAATAGTCCCCCAGGTTGAAATTCCCGGGGCGCCAGAAGAATCGAAATTGCTTCTGGGATTCGCGGTCCCGCAGCCACCAAAACCTCATATCCATTGCCTTCAAGCGCCGCGGCGCCACCGTCTTGGTAACGACCGCATGGGCGGCGGAATTGTCCGTCTGCATCGGGGTGGGGGGTTGCGGGTGGCCCATCTCCTCCAGGGTCTTCCTGGCGGGCACGGCTTCGTGGGCGTTGATGTACATCGCGCCCACCTCGGCCTCCGCGGCCGAGGACATCACCGCCTTGATAATTTGGGCGCTGGTAAGTACTGCACCGTTGTTGGGAGGGTACTCTTCGTCGCTGGAGCAGTAGAAATGGCCGCCAGCGCGGCTGCGAGACTTCAGCTCGGAGAGGTAG
>JALLOV010000071.1:0-14876 GCA_036939655.1 Thalassiosira allenii | reverse complement strand
TTTCTCCGCAGCAAGCTCGAGATGAGGAGACTAAACCCAGCGACGACCTAGGCCAACACCTATTCAAGCAGTGAGATTGGCGAAAAATCTTGTCGCGGCAAAAAACGCAAAATCGTCGTTATCACCGTTTGTCAGAAAGGATCGGCGAAAACTAGTTGTCTTCGCAGTTATTGCCGTTTGCCATTTGAATTTTCGCCATTCTTGCCGTTCTTGTCATCAGAGTGGTTTCACATGAAAATCTATGCTGCCACAACTGCAATCGAAATTCACGTTACGTTTCCATTTTCGCCGATCTTGCTGGTCTCGCTACGGTGAAACCCATTCGCGCCGGTTTGTCAGTCTCGCCCCGCAGTGAGATTTTTTCTGTTCTTGCCGCTTCGTCCCAGTCTCATCTCAGAGCAGGAGGTCTTTGGTTTCAAAAACCGAGGCCTGGAGGCTCAGATCCAGTGATACCAATGACACCAGGAAACTTCTCTTACTTCCGGCGGAAGCACTTTGTGAGCGAGACATCAACGCGATGAGGACGCGCAGGGGTTGTTCCGCTCTCATTTTTCTCCATCATTCCGCTCTCGCCGTCGACTCCATTACGATAGCGCGGCCCCCCCTCCTGCCTCCTCCCTGGCCTGCAAGCTAGGTATGTCCTCTTCCGAAAATCGCTGAGGCAAGCCGCCGTCTTCCTCCTTTGAGTCTCAGAGCAGCAGGCGGAGCCACCAGGTAGGCGCCAGCCCTTCGGGATCTTCACAAGGCTACGATAGAAGCGAGATCAAGCCGGCGGCGTGGGTGGGTGTCATCGCATCACTGTCATCAGTCATCTCTCCAAAGCTCGCCTCCCGATTCCTTGGGGGTTGCTTCAGTTGCAGAGATCGCGTCGTCGGGGTGGAAGAGAAGGCGTGTCAGCGCCTCTGTCCCTTTCGGTGCACCATTCGACATTACGATATTGTTGCATGCGGTCGGTGCATGAACCCGCATGTCTCATTGCATGCTGGAACATCATCGTTGCCTAAGTATCATAATTTATCTTGGGCAAGGACCAGCTCCCTGCGGCCGGTTGCAATCAACGCCACCGCGCTGCATGGCAGCAGAAGTCCATCGTGATATCACGTGTGTACATGTAAGTTGTAAGTAGCGATATCGAGGGGAGATGGGGATTTGTTATCAACTTTCTGGTTCTGAGGTGCATCTGAGGTGCATTGGGCTTAGTGAATAAACTCATGGCCTGTTGGCGTCATTGCGGCTCCAATCAAGAGAATATTCCTTTGTGTTCTACTTGCAGTGAGAAAGATTGTGCTCTGGTGTTGGCCTGATGCTCTAGAGCTACTACTCATATATAACTTGCAGGAGTATCAAGATCACTAACCAGGCAATCATCCTTAGCAGATTGTTAAGCCAGATCATATTTGCTCTTTGCCTCCTCTCGTGGATGATGAGATCTGATGAGATTTGTCTTGTGTTATCATCTCACCCTTCTTCTTGTCGTTTCCCTCGCACTTGTCTCTCCATGCTTTATCTGCAGGTATCAACACAATCAATAGAAACTAGAAACAATGAGTGGCTCCAAGAGATGGGCGAAAACTCACCGGAAGGCGTCCTCGAGATCAAGCTTCAATTCCAATCATAGCGAAGGCTCGTCGAATGTGTATGATAGACCACCGCCATCTCCGCCAATTCATTTGCCAAAGGAGGATACAACAGCCGATACAGCCATTGTTGACTTCGGGAGTGACTCCACTTTAAGTAATGCTGCTATAGCTGGTGGAGGGCCACCGACGGTGTACTCCAATTCCTCCATAGACTCGATGAGCACGGGGTTCACACAGAGTCCCTCCACAACCCCTCCGAAGAAGACATGGGAAAAGAACTACAAGTCCTTCTTGAAAAGGACTGGTAAGCAGTCCAAGCAGCTTCCTGCTACTTCTATACTTTCTCCACGTCCAACGCATCATGCGGTCCCGATCAAACCGTTGCCTCGGGTCCATCTTCCTCGCAACATGAGCAAATCAACGAGATCATTATCTGAAAATGCAACAAATATATTGTCAACGGTTCATTATCAGCACGAAGAATTTGAGCCAAGCTTGGCTGATGGCTTCGAGGATCACTCACACAAGTCTGGAGGGTCTCACTCAACAGCTAGTGAAAATAGGATGTCAGCGCATCATTCGCCATCAAAGAACAAAGAATCAGGAGGTGGCCGAAGCACTGGGGCATTCTTCAAAAAGTTACGCAGCAAAACAAAATCAGTAGACAACCTAGATGCAACGATGCGAAAGGGCATTGATCGAAAATCACCGACCAATACACCTCCAGGTAGCGCATCCTCGACTCCAATCCCACGGTCGTCGCCATTAGTTTCTCCTGGCATCACAGCCCTGCAGGAGGGGATGGAGAAGGCGGCCATGCTCAGCGATTTGCTAAGACCTCCGACTCTGACTTCGTCTGGCTCTCTTGGATCTTCGCTTATCAAGCAACGGCTGGGTCCAAGTGCTCCAAGAAGCACATCTTCACAGGGGAATCTTAATAACGACGAAAACAGTTTGGATTCGCCGCGGCATCGTGGCCACAGTGTCACAATGGCACCATCAAAAGTAACATCGTCCGAACAACCAACAGCAACCAAAGCTTCGTCAAAACCGTCAATATTTTCAAGAGTCCAATCAATGAACTCCAACCTTGTCATTCCTGAAGGTGAACCGGCCATAATCAACAATAAGGAGGATGAACTCATCAGGGAAAAAAGAAAGGCATTCACTGACTTTCATAACATGGGGATCGATTCGAGCAGTGCGTATCTGGGTGATGAATCGAGTTTGCACAAGCATTCTCGATTTTTGACTTCGATGGCTTATCCTGCAGGTAGTGCTGGAGGTAAAGGTGAGACTATTGAATCTGTTGTTCTCGAGCTGTGATACTCTTATTTGCGTACAAGTCTCTGAAATGTATCCAACGCTCTCTTTATTAGTTTACTCGCGTCACACCTTCGCCGAAAATGGACCACATAGTTTGGATCAAAAGAGAGTTGATATCAGCCCCTCCACCAGCATGAACTCCATATCAAACAACTCGATGACACCACATCATAACGAAGCTGATGCTTGCTTCTCTCCGGAAAGAGCTCTCCGCTCTCTCAAGGGCCCAGAACATTGGAAGAAAGGAGAACGGCATGCTATCGTTCCTGGTGTCTTGTGCATGTGCCCTATACAGGTACTGAATAATATCATGTCTGAAGAAGAAGAGGAAGAGCCCGCTATGAGCAGCAGAGCATCACTGACGTCGCGGAGCTCTCAACGCGGCTTTGGGATTGGATCTATAATATCCGAGGATGAAGGCCTTGATTCAAATGGCTGGTTCTTTGCCGACCATCATCATCAGCCAACACCAGCGGCTGGAGGGGTATTGCCTCATCGTCACATTGGCGGTGTCAATAGCAACAACATCCCACCATCTACTTTATTTGGGAGAATCATACTTGGCAAGGCTACTGTTGCTCCATTGGGAATGCGCTCTTTCCTCAATGAAGTATATGGATGGACCACCGGCGTATTCATCTTGCGACAGAACTATTTGTTTGAATATAGGGAGGGCGACAGCTTAAATGGCCTCCCTTGGGGGTATGCTCATTTGCCACTTGCAGAAGCATATCCGCACAAACATTTCATGAACGCCCTACATTTGGACTTCTTTGAAAAGCCTTGTTGTAAAAGTGTGAAGAGGAGTGTGAGTGTGACTAATTTTCTCAAGCTTGATTTTGTTGTGAAATCAGATTGCCTTGTCCTTATTGACATGATATGCTCGCACAGCTCTTATTGCGTGTGGAAAGTAAGAGTGAGCGAGATCGATGGGTGTCAATGCTTCAATCAGCTGCACGAATGACAATGCACGACCTGTATGAAGTTGACGAAAGCGATGGAGCACCAGAATTTGGGCATGGCCGATATGCAATAGTTCGACCAGCGAGGCGGAGAGTCTTGCGTGCACGACACCCGCGCACGACATCAGGCTCACAGGAACATTTTCGCAATGTAGCATCGTATGAAAGTTTGGGTGGGAAGTCCTCCAATGCTGATTTGGAAGGTTCTGTGGTGGACTACGATTGCGCTCTGAAAATCATTGACAAAAAAGAGTTTTGGTCACGAGTGAAGAAAGGTCGTGAGCGATCTGACACTCTTGTCCGCGAAGCTGCAGTTCAAACAACACTTGCTGTGCAGGGAGGGAATGCCCCTGGATTCTTGCGACTGCGGAATATCTTTGAAACTGGAGACAAACTAGTGCTGGAGCTGGAGTTACTTGAGGGAACAGATTTGTTCCAGCATGTATCATCCCGTGGCGTTCTTGATGAAATGGAGGCAGCGCACATCATGAGAGACTTGCTGAATTGCCTCAATGTCCTTGACCAAGTTGGAATTGCACATAGAGATATAAAGCCCGCCAACCTCTTGATGTGTCGCAACGAAAACAGCGATGGCACCAAGATCAAACTTGCAGATTATGGAATGGCCTCCTTCGTGGGGGTTGATAACCTTGTTCGAGGAAGATGTGGCACTCCTGGATTTGTGGCCCCTGAAATCTTGCTCACGGGAGTCAACGGAGGCTATGGAAACAAGGTAGACATGTTTTCGGCTGGGGTTACGTTGTATGTCATGCTGGCGGGCTACGAACCTTTCTATGGAGAATCGGATGCAGAACTCATTGATGCTAATAGAGAGGCCAGGGTGGATTTTCCTCATACAGATTGGCACACAGGTGAGCTTCATGGGGGCAGTTTTCCTTCGGTTAGTGTCGTATTCAATATCAACTCTTACCCATGACATTTTTCCATTGTCCACTGCAGTATCTATTGAAGGACGAGATTTGATTGAAAGGATGCTTGCAGTAGACCCATCAAAGAGAATTGGGCCAAGTGAGGCACTCAGGCACCCCTGGATTACTCGGAGAGCAGCAACGGCTACTTCCTAGCAATTTGCAATCTCTACTGGCAACCTGAATTCCGGTTAAGACAACATGAGCAGAAGACCGTATCCAAGGCTGCGCCAGCAGCTCGGCAGATGGCAAACCCAATCCTGCCGAGGGCCGATACTCGACCTACAGACATGGCATCTGTAACCAACAATTAATGAGAAAATATTTCTATTTAGAACAACCAGTAGAGATAGGGGTACACCACATCATCTCATGTCAGACAATCTTCCAACACTTCTGACTTGAAACATGACCTGAAACCCCAATATCAACCTAGCTTTTCCTTACAGAGGAATGTAGGTACTCAGCGTTACATGCACAAAACAGCCACTTTTGTGGGCTCTCTGCTAGAGTCGCTACCCGTCTAGACTGCTGAACCCCTCTAGATAGTACCCTGATTTTTGGCAGGGTTGGATTCGTCAATCATCGCTTGAGCCCGGGACAAATCCGTGACCAAACCAGAGCTTCTTTTGACGTTGTGTGACCTGGCATTCGTTGCCAGCTTCTCGTGGTGCCACTGGGCGATGTTAGGAGAACGGCAAATTAAATGATGTAAACTGCATTCCGGGAAAGACATGCACCGAGCTAGGTATTCTTCTCACCTGGTACTTCTCAAGTTCAATCGAAACACTTCTAGGTGTTCCACTAATCGTGTTTCTTGCCAGTAATGCAATAACGATTAGGCAGTGCTCAATGACTAATACAAGAAGAAGAATTTCATGAGCCGCGGAGGCAGCCGGCATCGGACGGCCAGTCGTTTCATCCACCACGTAATACATGGGGAACCACACGCTCATCTGAGAAGAAGTGAAGGCGAAGAGGTATAGATTCGAGACTGCAGAGAGCCACGCTATGCACTTCAATGAGAACTTCCAAGCGCCAATATCGTTGGCTCGCAGGGGAGTGCTGCGTCTGCATACGTGGCTGAGCTTCCAAACGTCTTCGTCGAAAACATTATAGGGTATGCACCTAAACATCAGGCAAGCGCTGCAAACAATGATAAAGGATCAAAGAGACGTTGGCAATCCTTACCAGACCTTATCTCAATCAAATTGGCAAGAATGGCCAAGAATGCAGCCAGGGGGTAGGCTGATGCGAAAAGAGTCACATAGCCGAATTGGATCAGCATTTCTTGTGATGCAGATACAAAATGTGCAGCGTTGAGTTCTGAAATGAATAACATGAGGACAAAGTGGGACAAACGAATTCGAACGCCTGCCTCACCAATATAATCGTCAAACGTGTCATACTCTTCCAAGTCTGCTTCTAACGTGAGATAACCACCGCTGCCAGATTTGCCAGCCTTCATGTCGTCGTCCTTCTTCGATTTATCACTTTATCTTTCGTAAAATATCTAACGAGATACGGCACAATGCATTCAGTGAATACCCGACGAATGGTATCTTGTGATGAAGATACAGAAAGTAGAGTGTTGAGTTATAAAAAGAATTGCATGAGGGCAGAAGAATTGGAACACCTCACCAACATTGAAAGCTCCCACCAACTCCAACCTTAACGAGTAAATGTCCCGCTCGTAAACTGCCAAGTACTACAACATAAAGACATATGAGTTGGATCGATAAGTTTCTGCTTTTCGGCACCAGATGTGAAACACAGGAAGCATAATGATATACTCACAAATACTGTTCATTGCGGGGGGCGATTGAACTCATGAGTTGTTGATTCTCGGCAGAACATATTCTAGTAAACAAAATGCATAAGTCACTTACGAATGACGTATGCATCAAAAGCCTCGAACAGCACTCTCTTCAGAATGAGACTATTTTGAGCGAAGATCTGGGTTTCCCAGTTCTCCCAATTTGTGAGGGATGTCGCCAGCTTCGAATACATTCCATTGATGTTCGAGACTATAATCGCACGCAGAATGACTGGCAATAAGCTTTTCCACGGAGAGTTAGCATCGAAGATTTGACCCTCTTCCGCGAGCCGTGAAAAGGAAGGAAAGTATAATGGATGATCTCTGTCTCCCCACAATTCTTTATCGGCACGGCTGACATAACCCTGCACATTCATGCTTATAACCATGACACCACAAGCACCTCCAAGTAGTACCAATGTGATGAGAAAACTGACCACGCACTTGAACCGCCTTCTGGAGGCGGGATAGTACCTTTCGTAGCTGCCAGTGATGGGACTTTGCCGCATTTTTCCTCGATATCCAGGGCGTTTGCCAAGACTAATCCTGTCGCCGTGAGTTACAGCGAATGTTCCCCACTAACCACGGAGTTGAATGGCATTCAGAAGGATTATTGTGTACGCGCCAAGCGATGGAAATGCCTAAATGCACAACTTATCAACTCACTTGAAAAGCAAGCTCGGCCTCTCGCCTTTCCCAGCATCGGTTACAAATTACTGACCAGCAAAACGTTATGAGTCCCACGAAGGGCGTTAACTCGCAATGATCCACGTCAACTCCGTGATATTTTCTCAAGCAGTAAACAGCCAAACCGAAGACGCCCGGAAACACAAACCACCTGGTCATGTAATCCATCCATGCGAAATACTACATGAAGAAATCACGAGATATGTACCAATTAGATCGATTCGTTTCTGCTTTTAAGCGTCAGATAAGCCTACATGAGAAAGGACATACTCACAAAGGCCACTCCCTCTCCGAAATAATCCCTCATTGCCTGGATCGGCAGAGGTTTCGTGATGGAGAGCGTTTCTCTGTCGATCCTTTTTTTGATGCGTGAATTGTGCACGGGTGATATGACGTCGACATACTCCTCCTGGAGGAGGGCTTGGCAGAGAGTTGAGGTGGAGCTTTCGTAGTCATCATTGGTAAAAGAAAAGGAGCTCTTAAGCTCTCGGAACTTTTGAACCGCCGTCGACCGCCGGATCTTTTTGTATGCTTTTCCTGTTCATTTGGGTATTGTTGTTAGGCTTTGAGCACAAGGTAAAATCACAATATTCACGAGATCTTACCAACGAATGATGAACATATTCTCCTCGGACGATCATCGAATGACGCTGGACTCGGAATTGCATTGATCATCGATTCCACAAGCAGTGCCCTTTCAGCCGAATTAAAGAACCAAAATTCATCGTAATCATCATCGTTCTCTTTTCCAATCCCCATGAAGTCCTCTCTCGCATTGCTGGAGAACCTTTCAAGTATCGTTGGCATGTGCATGTGATCGGTTCGGCACGGTTTGAACATCCTGATTATCTCAGCCTCGTGCTCGAGCAAACTTTGAGTCGTTGTCAGGCCCAAAACAACAGGGCCGTTACCGCCGTTACCACTGCCATTCTTGTTATTGCTGCCGACGATGATCTTGCCCTCCTCGTCGTACAACCCTTCAGATTCGACGACTATGATTCCACCCCGAGTCAGGGCGTTCAAGACGGTTGCGATGACGTCCCTGCTGGCCTTGGGGGTGAACCGCATTAACATCACGGGTGTTTTTTCTACGGACGGCAGCACCATCGTTGATGTTTATGGGGTAAAATAACGACCGCGCTCTGAGAGTTGTCGATTGGTGCAAACGCAGCATGAAGAGAATGTGAGATCACTTTGTGTCGACCATCAAGAGCAGGCAAGACAGACAAAGTGTTATGCGCTGATCCTTCGACGGACATTCACCACCTGCTGCGCTTACTGCCTCCACACTGCGGTCGAGGACGACGAACGAACCCCTTGCTGGCCCTTGCACCGTTGTTGTTGGTGCTGGTGCCGTCGAAGGTGCGTGCTAAGCTACCTGATCTGAGCTACCTGAAGCAACCGTCGCGCGCGGTGAAGCGGGCGGGGGATTGAAGGGGGGCAAGGAGCTTGCCCTCGTATAATGCCCTCGTATCTTTCGCGTAAACGCAGGAGCAGGTAGTACGATAATACATAATATATTATGATACCCGCCCCCCTTTCGAGTGAGCCCCCCAATAGATGGATCCTAGGAAATACTTTGGGGTACAAAAGGTTTACAGTAGAAATCGCTACATAATATGTACCTAATCGAAATCATTGATGTACCCCAAAGTAGATTGCTTTGTCAGTAACGAAAATGAAAACGAAAGCAGTCAACAACAGTCACTCGCCAAACAAAATCAGTCATGATCTCATTGATCATGATGGACGCCGACGGACGCACAGGGCGCGGCGGATGCCATGGTCGCCCTCCATCATAACGTCATAATCCATTTCAATCATTCGTAGAACCGATAGATTCTCTACCACCGTGCGACGAGAAGTGAAAGGCGTGGGCGGGGGGCGGGCCGTGGAGTCATTTTTTCAGTTCATCTCGAGAAGCATCGCCGTTCATCGTCCAAAAAGTCAACATTCACTCTGAGAAGAAGCCACGATGACATCCGGCGGCGAGCAGGCGGACGCTCCGGCGAACATCCGGGTCCTCGTCCGGGTCCGTCCCCTGAACAGCCGGGAGGGGTCGACGGGCGTCCTCGAGATCGACGACGGCGGGATGCAGCCCACGATCGATTTCGGAATGGGCGGAGGGTCCACGACGGCGAGTGCGACTGACGGAGAAGGTTCGGGGAGCAAGGGAACGGTCTCCATCGTCGACCAGAGCGGCGGATATGGCAGCGGCTACGACAGCGGCGCGAACAACGCGGCCATCGCGGCCTCTTCCGCCGCTCGAGGTAAATCCTTCACCTTCGACGCCGTCTTCGGCCCTCGGTCGCAGCAGATTCAAATCTTCGACTCGGTCAAAGGGATCATCGACGCGGTGTGCGCGGGCTACAACGGGACCATCGTGGCGTACGGGCAGACCGGATCGGGGAAGACTCACACGATCTTCGGAGAGGAAGGACTGTGAGTGCGATTGAATGCGGATCACTGAGCTTTGAAATATTCTCTCAATTTGCCACCTAATATCTCCTTCTTTCCTCCTCGACAGGCAAGATAACAACAATGCAGGGTTGGTCCAGCGATCTCTGCGTGCCATCTTTCACAAAATCGCAGAGCAGAGCCTCATCAGCCCCACCAGCGCGGCCTCCGGCGGCGCCGGGTCGTCCATTCGCACGACGACCAAGGCGTCCTTCTTCGAGATATACAACGAACGCGTGTACGACCTGCTCTCTCCCAGCGACGGCATGACGGAGGACGACAAGGGACTTCCCGTGAGGGAGGACGCCACCAAGGGAGTCTACGTGGAAGGGCTCGTGGAGACGGAGGTCGGCAACACAACGGACGCGATGGACCTCCTGCGGCTCGGCATGGACAACCGCAGGGTCGCGGCGACGAACATGAACAGGGTCTCGTCCAGGTCTCACGCCATGTTCGTCCTGACGGTCAAGAGCGAGCTCTTCTCGGAGAACGGAATCAGCAAGGTGCGCATGTCCAAGTTCACGCTGGTGGACCTGGCTGGCAGCGAGAGGCAGGCCAAGACGAACGCCGACGGCGAGCGGCTGAAGGAGGCGAGCATGATCAACAACTCGCTGCTCTGCCTCGGCCAGGTGATCAACTCGCTGGTGGACCGCGAGAAGGGCAAGCTCAACCACGTGCCTTTCAGAGACTCCAAATTGACGTTCCTGCTGAGAGACAGTTGGGGCGGGAATTCGAAGACGTGCCTGGTCGCGACCGTCACGCCCTCCTATTCGTCGCTGTCCGAAACAATCAGCACGCTGAAGTTCGCTCAGAGGGCCAAGTTGATTAAGAACACGGCGGTCCTCAACGAGAACACCTGCGGGTCGGTGGCGGCGCTGCAGGCAGAGATTGCGCGCCTGCGGGCGGAGTTGGAGGTCAAGAACGCTGCATCGGTGCCTGCGAATGACGATGGAGGCAGGCCGCCGTTGGCTCCCAAACCAAACTCTGACAACGAGAAGGAGCCTGCGAGCGACGTGATGGTGTCTGCACTGCGCAGCCAGAACGCCAAGCTGAATAAAAAGGTGACGATCTACAAGAACTCAAGTAACCATCGCGAGATGCAGGTGAACTCGCTCAAGAGGAAGCTGCAGCAGGAGACGATGATTCGCAAGTGCAAGGAGCGGCGGATCACCTACCTGTCCAGCAAGGGCAAGACGTCCGGGATGGAGAACGACGACGAGGTCGCCGCCCTTCGCGAGGAAGTTGCAATCTTGCGGGAGCAGCTCGAGGCCCAGCCTACGGAATCGGTCGAGTGGATGCTCCGTTACAAGGAGGAGAAGGCCAAAGTAGAAGAGATGGAGGCCGACGCCGCGAACGGGTTCGACGGCGACGAGAAGAACGAGCTCCAGGCGTCCCTCGTCAACTTGATGGACGAGCGGGACTCGCTCCAGCAAAAGGTCGAGAACATGTCCAACGAGCGCAACACCGAGATCGACTCGATCATCAAGGACGTGACGAAGCTCGAGAACGCCAACGTCATGCTGCAGTCCCAGCTGGACAAGAAGGATCTCGTCATCATGGCGAACGAGGACAAGATCCAGAGCGGCGAGGCGGCGGTCGGCGAGCTCGAGGAGGAGATGAAGGCCACCCTCGATTGCCTGGAATCGACGCAGAAGGAGCTGGAGGCGGAGAAGGAGAGGACGGTCGGGCTGCAGGAGTCGGTGGAAGGCATCAAGATTGAGCTCGATGGAGCGAATGCTTCTGTAGTCGAGCATCAGGGCAAGGTGGCCGCCGCCGATGAGGAAATGAAGAAGATGACCGAGCAGCACAACGAGTCCACGACGGCCCTGAATACCAAGCTGGCTGAGCTCCAGAAGAACCTAGATGTGTCCATGGGCGACAACGAGGAATTGATGAAAAAGTTGAAGGGGGCCTCTGACGACCTTGAGACCAAGAAGTCTCAGTTGGAAAGCCTCGAGTCCGAGAAGCTTGAAACCTTGAAGCAGCTTGAGTCGAGCCAAGCAAAGAACGCTTCCGATCTCGAGTCGTTCAAGCTTCAGGAAGATGCCCTCAAAGCCGAGATCAAGAAGGCAGAGGAGACGATCGAGACACTCCTTGCGGAGAAGGCCGATGCCGTCGCGAATCTTGAAAGGGTAACCGCGCAGAACTCCGAGCTGTCTGGGGAAGTCGAGGCGTTGAAAGGGGAGCGACGTGCATTGCGACAGCGAGTGGAATCTCTCGACAAGCTTCACGATCGTGTTGCCAGTCTTGAAGATGAGGTCAAATTCATGGCGGCTGAGAAGGAGCAAGTGGACGAACAACTGCAGCTTGCCGAGGCGGATCTGGAGCGCACCATCAGGTTGCACGAGCATCTTAGTGACACGCAAGCCGCCGCTCGCGATGATGAGCTTGCCCTCTGCGACGAAGCCATCAACAATCTGTCAAAGGAGAAGTCCAAGGTGCAAGAGGAGCTGGCCAAAGTGTCCCAACAGCTCGCGGAGAACACAGCGGCATCGGAAGGAAAGATTGCCATGCTCCAGAATAGTCTGGAGGAGCTTCAGAGTCGTGCGGGCAGTTTGGAAGCCGAGCTGAAGGAGGCAGAAGAGACTGCCGAAGCACTCCGCAGCGAAAAAGCCCAGGCAGCTGATCAGCTAGAAAAGGCTATGGCCCATGGAGCCTCCCTGACCACTGAATTGGAGACTGTTAAGTCGGAGAACGAGGAGGTCAAACAGTCATTGATCGGCAAGACTAACGAACTTGATGCCACCCTGGCTGATAAGGAGACTCTCGCGGCGAAATTGACAGAGGCTTCTGATGACCTTGCAGCAAGACAGACTGAGTTGGAATCTCTTGAGCAGGAAAAGGGCGATGTTCTGAAGCAGCTTGAGTTGAACCAAGCAAAGAACACTGCCGATCTTGAATCATTCAAGCTTCAGGAAGAGAGTTTGAGGGCCGAAATCAAGAAGGCAGAGGACATGGTCGAGTCTATTCTTGCAGAGAAGATGGAGGCTGTTGCAAATCTTGAAAGTGCGACAGAGCAGAACGACTCCTTGACCACTGAATTGGAGACTGTGAAGTCGGAGCGCGATGAGATGCAGCTAGAGTTAAGCAACAACCTCGCTGAATTGCAGAAAGACCTCGACGTTGCCACGGGCGACAACGCAACGCTAACGACAAAGTTGAAGGAAGCGTCCGAGGACCTGGAGGCCAAAAAGGCCGAGTTGCAAGCTCTTGAAAATGACAAGAGGGAGGTGGTGAAACAGCTCGAGCTGAGTCAAGAGAAGAGCAGTGCCGACCTCGAGTCGTTCAGGGTCCAGGAGGACAAACTGATGGCCGAAGTGAAGAAGGCAGAGGAAACTATCGAATCTCTTCTCGCAGAGAAGGCCAGTGCGAACGAACAGCTTGCAACCGCAGCCGCACGGAGTTCCTCTTTGTCTGGTGAGGTAGAGGCGCTGAAGGCAGAACGCGATGCGATGCAGCTGTCTCTTGACAAACTGCGCGATGATGTTGCCAGCTTCGAGGATGAGGTACAGCATATCACAACCGAAAAAGAGCAAGCGGAAGAACGACTGAGGGTCAGAGAAGCCGATTTGGAGCGCACGGTCAGGCTGCATAATGAGTCGACTGCGGCCCAAGCGGCAGCGCACGAAAACGACCTCGCTCAACGGGACGGCAATATTGGCACGCTCCAGGAAGAGCTGGCCAAGGTTTCCCAGCAGCTCGCAGAGAGCGGTGCTGAGTCAAACGAGAAGGTGGAAATGTTGCAAAATGAAAGTGAGTGCAGTGGAAATGCTTGATAATTAGTTGGTGGTGGTACCATCCATATCGCATCATCATCATCATCACTAACTCCTTCGTCGTTTCTCGTCTGACAGTTGCATATCTGAAAGAGGAGTTCAGTATTGCCGAAAAGAAGGAGAAGGACATGAGGTCTGAGCTAGAATCTACCCAGAAAAATTACGCCAAATCGGTGGCATTCGTTGCGAATCAAGAGACAGACTTCAAAGCCAAAATATCAGAGATGGAGTCGGCGAACGGGGCCACCAAGAAGGAACTGGGAGAGATGAAGGAGATGGTCGAGCGGGTTACAACAGAGAATAAGGAGTTGCACGAGAAAAGTGCCGAGCTTGAGACTCTCAAGGCAAAAGTCGAGGCTCTCGAGAAAGAGAAATCGAGCGAGGATGCCCTCAAGGCAAAAATTGCGGCATTGGAGAAAGAGAATGCGGCCCTACGCGAGCAATCCTTCCAAGATCCACCATCTTCATCTTCTTCTACGATTCCATCTCCTCAATCTTCTCCCATCAAGTCTGTGGATGACGAGGCCCCTGTCAACTCTACGTTTGGCGATGACACGTTTGACGAATCCATGTTCCTTCCTAATTCGAATGCGACAGAGGATCTGATGGAAATGGTTGGAGGAAACAAATCCCCGCAGATGGACGAAAATAGCAGCAGGTCTGCCAAGAAGAGGAAGTGTGCGACTCCACCCCGGCGAACGACGCGGTCATCCATGAGGTTGCGCAACAAACGTACACCCCTTGGTGAATCTGCTTTGCAGAATGGGATGTGAAGCTGAAAAGCTGGCTTTGTAGTTACTTCAACATTATGTAATGAAAATGCTCTCTATGCCGAATCCTCATCAAACGGATGAAACTCGTACTCGTATGGCACTGCGCTCACTCAGACTTTCTCTTCTTGTCTCCCGCCCTTGTCTCGGCTTCCGCCGCCGCCTTCGCGTCCCTTCCCTTCTTCTCATCCTTCCACTTCAGCCTGATTGCTTTCGCCTTCTGCTTCACCGCCTCGCTGTCATGATGTTTCAACTTCTTCAAGGGTTCGACGACGCCCGTTTTCATGGCAATGCTGTCCGTCATTTCTACCGTATCCAGGCGATTGAGAACTTTCAGAAGGACATGCTCGCTCTTCTGCTCCAGCATCATTGTCTTGCATTCTTCGACGATGTCAACAGTCGAGAGGGGTTTCACTACCGCCTGCTTCTTTGCCGCGGGCTTCGTCGCCGCGGATTTCTTCCCCCCTCTGGCATTGTTCGCGGCCGCTGGCTTCTCTGCGAGAGGGATGCGAACCTGCTGCTCCTTTGCGGCAACTTCAATCTCACGCTTCAACTGCAATAGCAATAACGCGA
>JALLOV010000070.1:0-14926 GCA_036939655.1 Thalassiosira allenii | reverse complement strand
CCTAGGCAAAATATTTGTCCCCCCAGGGGGGGACAATTCGCCGCACTCCACTGTACAGCAGCGCTGAGGCCTCTCATGCAATTTCCCGCCATTATGACTACTATTCCTACGTGTCTCAACTCTGGCGGCAAACAACAGGCAAACAAGGGCTAACATGGGCACAACGGCTACAATATGGTACAACACAGGCACTCGACGATGTGCAACACTGCATGCCTGATGCCGACCTGGCCTGGCCTAAATCTGCATGCGGAGTGCACTGCTTTTCACTCTAATTTTGGTGGGCCTGGAGGCCGAGGGCCGGCCTGAGCCTGGCGCATGTCCTGGTCCTGTTTGCAAGGCAGCTGAGCATGAAAGGGACATGGAACAAGAGGCGAACGTCCTGGTCGACAGGGGCGAACAACATTGCCAAGAGCAAAACATAACAAAATACTCCTCAGTGTTTAGGGCCCCATTAAAGTCAGTCAATTGCATGCGCGGCCTTCCAACCATCCATCTAGATATTATCATCATCATGTCTTCAGCTTCTAGCAATGATGATGTCGAAGAGGGCCTTGCTGCTCCGGCGCCTCCTTGCTCGACTGTTTGCCCTGGCCAAACGGAGCCACCAGCAATGGGAACCGACCCCCGTTCTATGTCACCGCCAGCAGAAGCAGAAGAAGCAGCCACGAAGCCGCCATCAGCTGCTGGTCCCGAGCTCATCGACGATGATAGCGGACCTCCTTCTCCCATCGAAATGGCGGAGGCTACACCGAAAGTTGCCAAGAGCGTCGAGGAAAGGCCGTGCGGCATCGAATTCGTCGAGGAGGATGCCGGGCCGGCGCCTCCTGTAGCGATGGTGGACGGTACGCTTCGGGATTCCAAGAACATGACTGTGAATATACCCGAGCCCCCTGCTCATCCCGCGGTGGTGGCTCTTTCCCTCCCAGAGATTGATCGGAAGAAGGAGGCTGCAGTTGTGGCCATGACACGTGCTCAGGCCGGATCCCCCGGCGGAAACGGCTCACCTACTCTGGCCGGCGCGACGAGTGGAGAGGAAAGAGATGAGATTGAACGAGAGGTCGTACGAGCAGCCAATGTCCCAGCAGTTGATCTTGATACCGGTGCAGTTGTCGACGATCATACCATTGCTCTCGCTCTCGCGGAGGACGGCGGAAGCGGCATCCCGCCGAATAACACGGCGAGGCCCGACCTCGAGCACAACCGATCGACCCCGATCATACCGGAGGCCTTCTTGGTGGAGGAGAGGGACGAGGAAGTCATCATCGCAGAGCCTCACATTCCCTGGTGGAAGCAGAGGAGGACGAGGGTGCTGCTCTGCACGGTTTTCATGGCGGTGGCAGCGTTGGCAATCACGCTGGGGGTGACGCTCTCGTCGAGCGACCCCGTGGCCGTGGCCGTGGCCGAAGCTTTGACTCCTCCTCCCTCCCCGTTTCCGTCTGGCTCGCCGTCTTCCAGCCTTGCGCCTTCCGCATCGCCATCTTCGTGTGCGCATACAATATCATCAAATATGCAAGTAATCGACTTCCGGCTCGAAAATCCAGACTATGCCGAGTTTCCGGCCATGGCGGTGGACGGTAACAACATGGTCGCCGTGGTTAAGGATTCGAGGTCCTCGGTGATTCACACGATATTTTACTCCTTGAGGAATGGCGAGTGGATCATCACGAATACATTTCCGGAACACGTCCCGCTCGAATACGCCGAGTATTACGTTTCCCTTTCGGGGAGGACGGCGTTCGTGGGCCCTCGGCCATCTCCATGTTGCGGAGACGCTTCTCCCGTAGTTGTATACGAGCAAAATGAATTTGGGTTTTGGGCGAAGACTGTCCCGTTTGCTTACAGTTCGTTTTTCGGATACGATGTTGAAATCTCAGGAGAGTTGGCCTGTGTGGTACCTGTGCTTGACAGTTACCACGTTCACCTATTTCGCCGAGATGAAGATAGATGGGTGAAAGTTGACACGCTATACGGGGACGGGAAATGTTCCATCGCAGGCGATACCATCGCTGTGAGCCAATCTGACCGTGTCTCTCTCTTCAGGTATGACGGAGTTTCGGATGGTATTGTCCCTCTCCAATCACCGATTCCTACGAACACAACGGGAGTTGCATTGAGCTTTAGCCACGGCCATCTTGTTTTTTCCGACGAGACAGCGAGTGGTTTCAGTATTTTCATCTACCGCCGAGTCGAAGCAAATGGCACCTTTAGTTTTCTCCAACAGTTTGACTCTCAATGGCTGTACCCTCCACTAGCACTTCATGGGGATATTCTGGTTGTTGCTTCCGGTGAAGAATTTACCCAGATATACATGAATCGAGATGGCTACTTTGAGGAGACAATCACATTGGATCAAGCGTACATTGATTATGACCTCTCTGGTCGCAATTTACTCGGTACAACTTCCAACGAGATTCATTTCTTCAATATCGAACGCTGCGTGCAGGACATGCCTACTCAGATGCCTTCGTTCTCCATGGCGCCTACGACATGCTACTCAGTTGATATATTTATCAGTTATGAAGGTTACCGAGGCGACATATCTTGGGATCTTCGAAGATTTACAAAGGGTGGCAATATTCTGTTGCAATCGTACGAAGAATCAGATCGCGATGCAACGAATCACACTGAGTCCATGTGCCTACAAGAAGGAGACTTTGTACTGACCATCTATTTTGCTGGCATATGCTGTGGATATTACAGAGGTCGCATCGTCGTTACCACATCGAATGGGGAATCTATTGCAGAACAAGATTATACCAATGATGTAAATGGAGAAGAAACAGTGAGATTTTCTCTTCGATCGATCCTAGCTCCATCAGCAACGTCACCTAGCCCCACAACGATTGGTTTTGATGATGTGAGTAATACCACTGTCAGAGCGCCGATCCCTGATGGATACCACGGGCTCGATTGGGGTAAATTTTGGGTCAGTCACAGATCTTGGCAGCCGGGTACTGGATTCGAGCACGGAGCTGTGTCGGGCAACTATGCGGCTTTCAATAACAATGACGAAGGACGCCCAACCTCCGTCTCGTCTGAAACTCCTTTTTCAGTTGCCGGCTTCCACGTCACCGCTGCTTCCACATATGATATGAATATTCTCTTTGAAAGCCTGGACGGCAGCGGAAACATCGTCGGCAGCTACAGCACAACACTGGCTGGTCCAGAGTATCCTACTTTTATCGACCTTCGAAACGGAGCGTATGAGAATATATATGAACTGAGAATGACATCTTCTGGTGGCACGTGCGATGGTCTTGGTGATTGCTCTGATTACTTTGTCATCGATGACATGCTAGTTTCCTAGGCAGCATAAGGTCGAGAATGCAAAAGTTACTGTTGAAAGAATGACGTAAAGCAAACAAGTTGCCATCACTCTCATATTCTTGTCAACACACAGAAACTGCAGTGAACTTCCTCTAACTATAGCTCAGCAGATGTGCTAAATCAATGATTCAATGGAGCAAACCTTTAGTAGATTCGGTATGTGATCTAGTATAATGGCCAAGGTTCCTCCTGGATCTTCCTGGCCTCGTGGCATGAAGATTGAGGAGATACTTGCATCAGTCATGGGGCTTTTTGAGCGGAAGCTCTCTGGGATCGTGAATAGTCAAGTGATATTGCATCAACGTTGCTAACATTCGACATAATATTATGATGTGCTGAACTGTGCTGAAGAGATCTCAGTAAGCTTGAGCTGCTGCTGTACATCATTGTGTTAAAGTTGCCAATACTGACATCCTTTGCCGGAACTTAACTTTGTTCGAGCTCTTCGTTCAGCATATTATGTACAACATGGATTCGTAGTGAATATAATTCAGCAATTTTTAGTCGCCTCCTTTTAGAGACTTACAAAGAGACGTGTGACTTGTCCATGGTTTGTAAAAGTAGGTGGTATCTCAATACTGAGAGGGCTCAAAGACCTTTAGAACCATGCATGTCGTTAATCAAATCTGATGCCCCTTAATATCAACATCTCTCAATGTTAGCATGTCCAGTGCAGTGGAGGTGAGCAGATGATGAGCCCAACAACGTTCTTAGTCTTCTGAAAAGTCAGGAAAAGTTCACTGATTAGACAAATCAAATACAAGGTAAAATCACTGCAACTGGACTCATTTATGTTTGAACGCAGATCTTCCATTCGAGCGAATCTCTATTTCAAAAGACGTTGGTTACGCAGATATCCAAGGAGAACTCTGGGCGAGAATCAATTCAGTGTAGACATCCGTTCATAACAACGCTGGAACAAAAGGGTTTGGGTGCTTTAGGTCAGCTTTCACTTGTCAAACTTTTGTGCATGCTGGAGATCGTCACTCCTCTTCAATTCCATTGGCGGACCTAGATGATGCAAGACACCGAAACATCTTCGCAGGTACACGCTCTGGTAAATAATTGAATTCGCCTATTCCGGGTGTTCTCCGATAATTGTCGGCAAAGCCACGTCGCCCTCGCCCTTTGTATCTGCCTCCAAATGTGTACGCAACTACACTGGCATCTTGCTTGGTCCAACCACTGTGGTGTTTGAGATTGCGATCGAAAGTTTGTGGATATAGATATGCATCGAATAGAAAAGGAAGACGCATAACAGACTTCTCACCACTTGAGGCTACAATACGACATGATCGTAGCAGACCCTACCCGGGGAAGTTCACGAGGGCATTTGGTCGTACACGTGTCAATGACTGGACAGTAGCTTCCGGGCGTTTTCGTTCCGCTCTTGTCATACGCACAAGTATGGGTGTGTCCTGACCCAAAGTTATGTCCAACCTCATGAGCGAATCTGAGCAGGTCAGTTGTCATAGCCTTGTCTACAGATCGGAAGTTGCCTTTCATTCCTCCAACCATTCCAACTCCTAAGTTGCCGACGCACAATCCTTTCCCACCTGGCGAGGCCAACCCGCCACCATATTGGGTAGAAAGAGCATAGTAAAGATCCACTCCTCTGTACTTCCCTCCCTGTTTGTGGCGGTCAGCAATGCTTCTCAATTTCTTAAGAACTGCGCCTTTGTCTGCCAAACCATCAATTTCTGCACTCTTTTGGATGTGGACAACATTCAAGTGCGTCTCGCTGGTGCAAATCAAGTTATTTGAGAAGCATACGGCGTATTAGAATATTATTGTCAAACGAATGTCATGAGCAAAATATCATCATAATATAACTGACCTCATAAATGGTGTTGGCTGCAGTTATACCATACTATTGACATAATTGATTGCCTTCAGCATGCCCCCGTTGATATCAACAACGCCCTGATTGATGACGATGTAAAGATTCACCTTGTGTTTGTTCCCTGTGACCTCTTCGAGTAATTCATCTAAATGAATCCTAGATCCTCGTACTCTTTTCTTGGTCTCCAAAATCGCCTCTTCTAAACCATGATGATGATGATGATTATGCTCGTTCTTGTGTCCCTCTTGATCAAACTCCATAACATCATCATCCTCTGAATCACATTCCCATTCAGAGGGAATGTATTCTTCAGCCTGAAAGGCTACGACCTGTAAATGAAAGCACATAATGATGTGTCAGTTAATAAATAGAGAAAGAGGGAGCAAACATCCATCCAAGGATATAAATATCGTAGCGAGATAGAGAGAGCACGGAGCAAACATCCAGCCGAGGCCAGGATTCACCTTTGACCCATCATTTTGGGTAAGCTTCAAGTCTTGTTGGCCCGCCCTCTGCACAATTCCATCTACATTCCCTGTTGACTTATCAACTGCAATTATGGCGAAGGCGTCTGTTTCCTCCGCCTCGTCCGTATCAGCAACAAGAATGGTGCTCTCCAAGTCACCCACAGTCTGCGTCGGTCCTCCAAATCCACTGACGGTTGTCTGTGGAGTCACTGCCTGTACCGGCTCACGGACATGCACGATGAAATGTTGATGGTGGTCTGCTTTAGCTGATCCAGCAGCCGGGACCATGCGATCTTCACTTATTGCTTCGGCGCGCAAAGCGAAGTGAGGACGAATGTTCCCGTTCGCATGCTCCTTGAGTAGCACTTGAGCGATGGATGCAGATGGATGGAGATGAAGCTTGGGGTGGTTGGTACTGTTTTTCGAGGCAAAGACGAGAATGGGCAAGAGCCCAGCCAAGACACAGGCGCGAGCGCTGATGGTGATCATTATGAGAAAGATGATGTGCGAGGAAAAACTCTGCGAGGAACCTTTTGGAGATGAAGATGAGGAGGACTTTGGTTCGCACTCGGTCTCTACGCCATCACATCAACAAGAGGTAGAGCCAAGCTTGAGCAACCGTAACAATCATAAACACAGGTCAGATCTCAGATCTGATTGCAAGATGCAACTCTGTCCACACTCAGTCTACCACACCAAAGAGAAAACTGCTGCTCGTTTGATCATGTGGCCCTGGGCCCTGGGCCTGAGCAAAGAACACGCGTTCGATTCCTCTGTTTTTACTGATTGTTCTTTGCTTTCGTGCTTTCTAGATACTGATTCCCATGTGGATTTGCGCCCAAGACGACACGCGTTTACCCCTCAACTGCCTCAACAGTCAAGGAAATCAGCCAACCTTCACTTGCGAGAGCAAGCGAGAGTAGTTTTCTTCTTTAGTTGGTTTGTTAGAGTGAGAGTGAGTTTACCCAATACCTATTGATTGCAGGAGCCTTTCCGAGCTTCCAGGCTGGAGGGTGCCTCTGCAGGATACCATACCATACAACATGCTGCGATTGAACGACAGGTGCTTCATAAATACGCCACGAGGAAAGGAAAACGGGCTTTGCAATATGAATATTATGTACAGTCTTGTCTAAACTTTTGGGTCTGCGTGGCGTAGAGCGGTTGCTGCCAGCCTTTGATCTTGGATTTAGAGAGATCTAGAGAGTTCTACTGCTCAACCTCGCCATCATAAGAATGTTGAGCTAGACGCATATTGAGCTAGACTTATGTTATCATAAATCAATAAACTCTTCAGGGAATATATAATCATTGTTGTCAATGGGTCTTCAGTTTTAGCTCATGGCGCTGGGACGTAGCGTGGCTGAACCTCCGTGTAGCTTTGTTCCCTCCTCGATCTTATCTTCCAGCCAAGCAATAAAACCTGACTCCCTTCCAGAATCAATTGTCAGACTGAGACTGTATTCAGAAGAGATGAGATTGTCACGAGTCTTCTTTGATGGTCGATCGTTGGTATCATCTAATGAAGATCTTGAATGCCTGCGTTTCAATGTTTCAGACGAGAGATTTGAAGGTAGATCCAATATGGATCCTAATGTTTTCTCATCTGTGTTCGTCATCATCCACGCGGGGAGATTGGACACTCCACGGCCTCTGCCTACTCCAGCTTTTGGAAGGCTCGCAGGGACTGTGGGTAAATCATTATCAGCCTTTGCTTCAAGGCCAGAATCAGCGAGTTCTGTCTGCCTGTTTGGCATCCAAGCTGGAAGATTGGACAGTCCGCGACCTCTGCTAGAGCCGACTTTTGGTAGACTTGCAGAAGCTGATGGAAGGCCGGCAGTTGCCGGGCCATGCGCATTCGAGTCAGTTTCAGCTGTTACTTCAGGGCCAGAATCTGCAGTTTGCCACCAGCCTGTCCCAAAGATACATCTTTGTTCCTCATCCAAGCTGGTAGATTCGACACTCCACGACCTCTGCCAACTCCAACTTGTGGATGGCTGGCTGGGAGTGTTGAGAGGCCGATTATCGCCGGTTTTGTAACCGCGGATAAATCAGTTTCAGCATGTACTTCAGTGACGTTTTCATGCGAAGAGTTGTGGTTAGACTGTCCAAATGGGTCATCTCCTACTGGAGGAGAATCACTGCTTGTCATCTGAGGTGGAAGATTGGAAGGCACACTCGACGGGTCAGCAACATCTGCTTCCAACTTGACTGGATTGAGAGTGGCGGCAGTTGTTGGATCAGTAGTCATCCAAGCTGGTAGATTGTTGATACCACGTCCTTTTCCAGAAGCCTTCATCGGCACCAACTCAGACTTGGACTCTGACACATCCAGGCTAGGGTCTGGTGTGGGCCCATCATTTGAAGTCATCCATGACGGCAATGTCCTGCCAACACCTCGCCCGCGCCCAGAGCTTGACAGATTATCAAGCGAGTTGAATTTAGCCTCGTCTTCAAGCAAAGTGAGCAAATCCCTAGCAGACTGTAGCACTGAGTCACCTCCATCTGATTCATCTTCACAAGCCTCTTCCGCAAGAATCAGCGCACTTCGCAGAAGGTTCTTATCTCTGGCTGTTTCGGCTTCTTTCAGCTGCTTCAATCGATTCTGGCGCTCTTCCACTCGTTGCGCCTTCGCTTCTTCCTCCAGAGCTGCAAGCAGGTCTCTTGCGCTTCGAAGGACGGCATCACCGCCGTCTGGGTCGTCTTCACACATTTCTTCAGCAGTCATTAGAAGGCTTCGAAGTGATTTCGTGTCTTTGGTTTTTTCAGCTTCTTGCAAGCTGCACAGTAATCTCTTTCGCTCGGTGATTTGCTTCCATCTTTGGGTAACTTCAAAGTCATCAGCAAAATCTCGATTCAAGAACTTTGTAAAGGAGCCGTCATTCTCGAGATGTGAGAGTAGTCGAATAGCTGCACGGTATGGCTTCGTCTGCGATGATTGGCCAGATAAGACACCAACATGTCCAAGTATCAAATCTTCCAGCTCGACAGAATAGTCATCAGGCCCACCCGAGACAAGAATGCATTTCTTTTGTGACTTCGGGGCACGCCCAAACACAGCGTACATAGGCGTTAACACCGGTGAGCTCATCGCTGGGGCCTTGAACTCTCTACTCAATGATTCGTGGCGAATTATATCAAGGGGATCGTATGACGGGTCGAGGAAGCCATTTGATGTTTGTCCAAAATCTTCGTTCGATCGGTCGTCCTCCATTGATTTCAGCAAGGCGCACACAAGCTGGAGCTTTGCTGATGCTCCTTCTATGGCCACACCAGCTCCTCGCGCCCTAGTCTTCACGGTGAAGCGTCTGTCTGAAAGTCGCCAAATGCCACAGTGCTGTATGACCTCCTTGTCTATCTGCGAGAGAATGACTGCATTTGGGCAATCTTCTTTTTCGAAGTGATCAAGCACTCCAAGTACTTGGATTCCCATCTCCGGCGTGAGCAAAGCACTGCGAGCCCTACTGTCATCAAGCACGGCCTGAACGGGCCCATTCTTTGTAGAGACCCATCTAGGGCGAAGCGCCTTCGACCCAGTTCCTTGCCTACGGACCCACACCTTCATCCCGCTGTTTATTCTGCCAAACTCTGCAGGAGACTCGATACACCATCGCATAGCGTATGAGAAGGAGTCGCGGATTGGCGAGAACCGAGAACTAATCACAGGCTCCGTCTTGTAACAATATCGTACAAAGGATCCAGAAGCACGGATGAGGGCACTGGTCTGGAAGTCTGACAGAGCAGGGATGCCAATCAAATCAATTATGGCTTTGCTGATTTCCGGCGACGTGTAGAAAGGGTTGTGGGTTGCATGATTGAAATCACACATAAAGTTTGAAGCAACCAGTGAAGCAACCGCCAGTTGTTTCAGCTCATCCCTGCTGTTGGCATGATTGAGCACTTCTGGCATTCGAACACAGCGGTCAATTGGAACAATCCACCCATCACTGTCGCGAGCTTCAAGAACGCGTCTTACGGGGATATAGCAATTAGAGGGGTCTCTTGCCAGGGATTTGATTGTCCTCATATCAGATGCAGACAGCCCTCCCCGCAGATGAGCGCGGGCAATGGCTGTCCAAACAGAAACCATCTCTGTATAAATTTGTCCAGCGCGGCGACTGCCGTCAAAGCTTGATGAATCCAAACATTTTGCTTGTTGGGCAAGTTCTACTAGCTCTATCACTGGCGGCGGAGGTGCCTGCGTACCCCATGTCAATGACTGGGCAATGAGACTTGACTTGAGGCGCTTCATAAGCGGATCTGGGAGTTGTACTACTGGCATTTCGGGGCGTGACATGTCTGGGTCAAGCAAAGCTTCCTCTGGGCGCAATAAAGTCAGTATCGAGTCTGACTGAGACGAAGCCATAGCGCAGGGTAGCCACTTCAACGCCTTCAATTGCTTCACTATACGAGCCTCTGAAATATCCAACGCTTTCGCACCAGGCTGACCAGGTGGCAGGTAAAAGAGCCGGCTTCTGAGAGGAACCGCAGTATCAGTTGCTATTCTCATGGTCAGAAGATTACCGGAGGTCCCCGTTGTATCTTTCGCAACTGCAGGGTCTGTTTGTCCTGAGAGACATTTTGCTGCTGCGGGCACATTTTTGGCGGATGCATTGACACATTGTTCCACAGGCACGTTGAGGAGTAACGAGATGAACCCAACAGCACACTGTGCTGACATGGAGCTAACCAGTTGTTCCCACTCGTGAGAAAGCTCCGCGTCGATGAAGCTATACTTTTTTCGGTTCATTACCTTCCCCAATCCATACGGCAATGATATGTCGCATTTGGTGGCGTTCTTTCTCAGCTGCGGCAACTTCTTATCTGGAAGCTTGGGTAGGATAATTTGCTGCAACGTGGTCCTGTCCTGCTCGATATCTACCAGTGCAGATACAGAAACTGACAGGCCTGAGTGAATGCCCGCCAATTGGAATAACTTGAGAAGCTTCTTTCTGTTTGTGGATGAATCCTGAATAATTGAATTGTACTCAGATGATATGTATGAAAGAGAATCGCCTGCAAAGTTTTCGAGGTCGGCTCCAGGACCATTCTCATCTAGGGATCTTCCGAAATAAGCTTGTGTAGTAGGAACAAGGTTTGTGCCTGAACCTTTCGGGTCATCGACCAGGACGTATGACAAGAGGCTCGGGTTCTCCGTCTTTAGAGCAAACCGGGTGATGCTCATAACTGCAGATAGGCTGTCATTTGCAGAACCGCCACGTTGCTTGGAGATGGAATCGAAAAGATTGGAGACTGCAGAAGGTACGTCAACCGCATTTGATGGCATCGCAGATCTAGCACGGCGCAAAAAGGACGCGACATGGCCGGAAAGCTGATCCTGATCCATTTCACTAGCATCCGCTTCTTCTATTGTGCGATTAGCCATTGGGTCGTCAGCACTAGCGCTCATCCTATCGGCGCGGATGATAGCCTCCTCTAAGGGCTGGTGGAGTCGTTGAAGGGTGGGCTTGGATTTCATCGACTGCCATTTATTCTGCTTGCCATTCTTTTTGCCTCTCTTCTTACCGTTTCCAAAGCTTTGTTGACTGGAGATCTGCCGCTGCTGATCTTCTTTCTTCATGAAGTACGGTTGCAGCAAAGCAGCAAGATCCGCTGGGACTCGTGCGAAATCCTCTGCAGGTAACAGAATCTGATCAATTGTGGCCAATGCGCCGTTCTCTGTCAAGAATACTGGCCATTCTTTTATAGATGTCGGGAGCGCAGGAGAAACAGCTGCGGGTGGTGATTCGATATTTGATGCGTCATTCTTGTTGATGCCCTTCGCATGTTTACTTCTTTTGTCATCGCGTTGCTGGCCAGTGTCGCTGCAGTCTGGATGACCGTTGTAGGCAGCCCCAATGGCAGCCATCAATCGAAGCACAGATTGCACATTAGGTTGTCTTTGCCCTCCCAGCACTTCGTTGTAGAGTTGTGATCGCCTCTCAGGAAGCGGGCAGATCTGTCCGATCACGTGCTTTGAAGCAAATATTGGATGGTAAGCCGCCTCTCCCATGAGATCAGTCCGCAACGGACGCTTCCCTAACCAATTCCTCAAGAAGTCTGGTGACAGCCATTGCAAGAAGCTAGGTGGAACCCAGATGGAGCGTTCGCCTTCATAGTATCCAGTGTCTGTCGAAGAATCCTCGTTGCTGTCCGTGGTGTCCATAACAACTTTGTCGCGTGGTATGGCAACCGGTAGGATCCGTTGAGTATTCAAGGCTTGCTGCAACCCTCGCAGCGAGATGGACTGTCCCAACATTTCCGTCACGTCCGGATTCTGTGGACTCGGCATCGGCAATATCGGCATCAGCGCACTGTAGTCATCGAGCTTTTCGTTCGCTGCCCATCGAAAGAAGTTGGCGGAAACGGACGGCAACGCCTTCAGTATGTCCAAATTCCACGCGTTATCGCTCAAATGTTGGACCTCCTGCCTATCCACGCTCAGCAGCCAGGATCCCTGCACATTCATCGGAATCGGTAGGCTGATCTTGGTTGGCAAGACGGAATGGACTCGTCCGGCCTTGGTCGTTCGAGTCGTCAGGTCCATGAACCCACACACTTCTTCCATACCCGAATGGGATCTTTTCGTGTGTTGCAAATACGTCGCCCGAGCCGATTCGCTGGGCAGGAACTTGTGCGACACGAACAGCCACTTCGACTGACGCGTCTGTCCCTGCCGATCGGTGATGTCGACAGTTACCACCTCCGACGTGTCGTTGTCGGTGTATTGTCGAATGCAAGTTCGCTCCACGACGTGCAGCTTGCCGTTCCAATCCAGCGTCCACTTCTTGCCGGCGGCGCCGCCCTCCTCCATCTTGAGCAAGGCCGCTCGTCCCAAGAGTGGCGGCGCAGTTACCGGCAGGACGGACAGGTCCTTCAAAATGCTCTGCATCCCGCCGCGGGGTTGCTCCAGGGAGAAGTGACACATCGTGTCTGAGTCGACTCCACCATTTTGCCGAGTCCACAAGGGTAACATGACCCAACCGTAGCCTCCCTTGTTCGGCTTTGGCTCCTGGTACGCGAACGAGTACGTCCCATCCCGAATGCACACCCTGGCGTACCGCTTGTAGACGGCCTTGAACCCCACGCCCATGAACCCGATTGTCCTCTTCCCCTGCCGAGACTTCGTCGAGAGTCCAACACTCGAAAGCCCCAATACATCCAATGGCGTGAACCTCCGTCCGTTGTGGCTGACCTGCAGCGTGTTATCCTGAACTGCAAACCTGACAGTATCGGCCCCATCATCGACCGCATTCTGCAGCAATTCAAAGAGATAAAGGTCCGCCCTCGCGAATTGCTTCTCCAGCACGCTCAGGAATCCCCTGACGCTCGGCTCCAGGATCTGCTGGGCGTAGTACCTCCGTATCGAGTCGGTGATGAGGCGAGCGCAGAACGCGTCGTGCGCCGGCGTCATGGAGAACGCCCTGGGCGAGGTCTTAACTGGAACTGCCACCTGGTCCTTTCCCTGGTAGCAGTGCCATTGCAACTCATTGGACCCGGAGGAGGAACGCACCAGAAGCCACAGCGATTCATCCCTCCACTTGGACACCGAATCGCATGTCTTTTCAGTCGAAGATGTTGATTCTCCCGCTACCAGGGACAAGAGCTCCACCCTATCCAACAGCCGGGACGAGCAAAACGCCCGTATCCCATCGTCGTCGACCAGCATCGCCAGCTCCACATCTTGAGCACCGGAGCAATGCAAGTCCAGGGCGGCCGCGCCATCAGAGAGCTGTTTGGCGTACGGCTCGGCCGCCAGTCGGAGGGGGAGCCTCACGGCGTGGTGGTCCGATACATGGGCGTGCTCCATGATATGATGCGAGTTGTTAAAGAATCGATTGCGAGTCGTCACCAGTCTTGCTTCGCCAGACCCGGCGCCTGTCGAACGGTTGCAGGTGCTACCTATGCCAGTCGATTCTGACAAACGTGTTCTAATCTTTTGCTCATGCTACCTAACGCCACGGTGCCCAGGATTTGTATCCGTCAGGAGGTCAATACTACTTTGCAAATACAAATATGCATGCACGAGAATTCAAAGTGAGCTCTCAGTCAGACAGCAGACAGATAATTCTCGTACGGTGTCATCAAGTTCAGACGTCTCACCTCTTCTTCGCGTTCTATCTCGCCCCACCGTCCCCTTCCCAGAGCAGCTAGAGGACTCTAGACAAATTGAGGAGCTGCTGGCTGCTGCTGCAGGCTCCCTCGATTTGGAAAAGACTTGATTCTGTGAATGCGTTCGTGCTCTTTTGCTCGCTCATGTCCAGACGAACTCAACAGTCCTCGGAGGCTGAAATTTTCACAGATGCGCTGATGTTAAGTTTCGTCAGTTGCGCATCATCTGTCAGGCTCTGTCTGTCAAATTTCCAACTCCTTATGCATGCAACCTTCCTCCTCTCTCACCCTCCCCTCCCTAGAGCCCTCTCGCCGACGATGGGACGATCGTTTGCTCTCTAACTCTAGAGTGATCTGGGATCTCCAGACGCGCCACGAACACAGCTAATGGTGCTGCCCGACGACTCTGAGCTGACTGCGGCGATGCTGCGGGCTCTGTCGAAGGAGAGAGGGTGCGGCCCAGCCTCAGCATGAGACCCTGTATGTCGTCGGGCTGGTCGACGCAACAAGGAGGTCGCCGACCTCGAGGCTCGAGGCAGACGCGACGAACGAACGCAACGGCGACCGCGGCTCGACGCTCGCGGGCGGAGTGGGGGACGGCTGGGAACTGGGAACGGCTGGAACCCAACGGAACCCGACGGACCACTTTGTGTAGATAATTTATTACTGTAAATAACGCATATTTGTTTTTGCTTTTCAATTCTGGTGTTCGAAGTAGATTTCACAATCAAACAGAGATGGACATCCCATGAGAGCGCACTCAGGCCACCTCCTTGCTGGTCTGGGCGATGGGGCCGGCGGACTCAGAGTGAGGAGGAGGGTGTGTGGTCGGTTGCCAGGTGCAAGGACTCACGTGAATGTGAATGTGTTGAACCAATGTGTCGAGGAGTTGACCAAGATAGTTGTTTTTCTTGTTTCTTATCGGTCTAGGTCGTGCACAATCATACCCCACTCATGGGGTGGACAGGACCTGGTGTTGATTTCTTGAATGTGCTTACTCAATCCACCTTCAAGTGCACCAACTCGTCACCAGGACCCTAGGCATATAAGAGATCAACGCCAACGTTTCCTGGGAGACTCAAAAAGTAAAATCAGACGCCCTGCTCCCGGCCAAGTAGGTAAGGCAGGCAATCTAGGCCTGTCAACATACAACACATTCCATCTCATGTGTAAA